>PVKC010034421.1:0-13722 GCA_004027635.1 Crocidura indochinensis
TCGAGCCCAAAAAGCTAAAACACCTCTTTCTTTCTTAAAACCAATTCCTAATACCAGGAGGCTTCAGGTCAAGAGAGAGAGAGAGAGAGAAACAAAAGTACATATTTAGTGGACTTTTACATATCTAAGGAAGAGGTTTAAGAAAGGATGACATTGGAAGAACACCTTTGTTTAGGGTTGATACTGGGTATCATCTTATACTCTTGGAGCCAGCTGCTGGGGCTGCACTGACAGAGGCTAGGAGCAGAATCCTGACTCCTGGAACAGCCGCCTGGCACACAGAAAAGCCAAATTTTTTGTTGTTGTTGTTTTGGGGCCACACCCGGTGACGCTCAGGGGTTATGCTATGAGCTCAGAATTTGCGCCTAGTTGGGGGACGAAATGGGATGCTGGGGGATCGAACTTAGGTCTGTCCTAGGCTAGCGCAGGCAAAGCAGGCACCTTACCTTTAGCGCCACTATGCCGGCCCCAGAAGAGCCAAATTAAAAGAGTAAAGAGCCACATGTGGCTCGAGAGCCGCAGGTTGCCGACCACCGCCCTAAGGTAATTAATGATCTAGGCATTCCATTTTTACTACATTATATTTCCTTTTCCAGTCATTATATACAGCGCAGACAAGTGAAATATTTTTGTCCTTCTTATTCTTAGACTGTAACTTTAAATCATATTTGGAGATAATTTTCTCCAAAATGATGATGATATGCTATCTTCAGTAATGACAGTATACAGAGGTACATTTTACACCATCAAATCAATGTGTATGAATTAGTTGTATTTATTAAAATTATATTTTTTAACCATCACCTCTTTCTAGTTCCAAAATTCCTATTATCACAAAAGAAAATTCTATTAATGGAGCATTCAGTTCTCATTGTTCTCTTCCATACACTAATAAAATATCCTACCGTTTTGTCACTATAAATGTATTCAATGTGGATATTTCAAATAAATGTAATTATGCAAAAATGACCACAGTGTCTAACTTCTTTCATGTCTCGTGTTTTGTGTTCATTTCGCTTATATGTAGATCAAAAACTTATTTTATGTACTATTCTACTATTCTGTAATTTTAAATCTTCATTTGTTCATTGGATTTATATAGGTACAGGTCTATGCTATCTGTGGATAGTTACGATTATTAGTTATTGCTCAATTTTCTTCTGTCTTTTATTTTCTTGCTTGCTTGCCCTAATATTACCACTACATGTTGAATGGGAGATAAATAAGAATGGAAGCATAGTGTTTCCATATCTCAATATCTCATATCTCATTCTTTTACTATTGAATAATGTGTTAACTGTGTATCTTTCATAATTACCTTTTATGTTGATGAACATTTTAGCAGAATTCTCTTTTATTTCTACCTCATTGAGCACATTTATGAAAAAGCGATGAATTTGTTGAAACTTTCCTGAGTTCATTTTGAAAATTATGTGGTTGTATCTAACTCATTCTATTAATATTGTTGCAATAAATGATTTTTGAATGTTGGACCACCATTTATACCTTTTTTGCAATTAGCTGCACTTATTTGTGATGTATAAGAAATCAACTTTAGTTTTTTATTATTTTGTTGAATATTTCTGATGCTATATTCTCAAATGAATTTAAGCTATAATGTATGATATGTGAAATTGAACTGTTTTTTTCTAATGTAATTATCTATATTTCTATCTACATGACAAAGCTGTTTTCATAGAATTGGCTATAAAGTATGCTATTATCTTTTATTTTTTAGATGTTTTAGAATTATTGTCAATTTTTCTATAATTTTTGGCAACTATTCCCAGTAAAGGTATGTGGTCCTGGACTTTGTTGAAAATTACACACACACATATATAATATGTATATAAATGAATATATAAATATAGAATATGTATATATAATACTGCCTCATATCTTTAATTAACATAAGCCTTACAAAATTCTCTACTTACTGTATTACTCTAGAAATTGCTTCATTTCATCTAAGTTATTTGATTCATTGAATTTTTGGGTTTCTTTGGATTGCTCATTGTATTATTTTAATGATCCTAGGTAATTTCTACATTGTTATTAGTAATTTCCTCCTCAGAACTATTTCAATTACAATTTTAGCAAGGTGTTAGACCTCTCTGTCTCCTTTTCTTTCTCTTTTGAGATTAGAATAAAATATTTATCAATTTTCTGTGATACTTATGAACCTACATTTCCTGGGGCCAGAGATAAAGTATACTGTGGAGGACGATTGGCTTGCAAGTGACCAAATCCAATTCCATTTCCATCTTCATATATGACTCATCTAGCAAGGCCAAGAACGATCCCAAGAACTGTTGGGTGCAGCTTGAAATCTGAAAGAAATTGAAGAGCAAACCAACTCTTCCTAAATGTCTTTTTTTTCTATTCCATATTTGATTTATCTGTATTTTTGTCAATTTCCATTTTGTTACTTGGGCTAGCTAGCTTAGGGAATTGTTCTTGTAAATTTCTCTTAGCTATAAAGTTACAGAATTGATCTTGAATCCTTATTTTTAAGTGCATTCATTTTAAACAATACTTTCCTTTATAGGGGCAAACTTGGAAATACAGGGGTTAAGGTTCTTGTCTTGCATTAAACTAAATTTAGTTTGAATCGTTGGAACTTTTTTGTACACCATCACTAGCAGAGTAAGCCCTGAACATGAAAGATGTGCCCCCAAAACAAGAAAAAAATTTTAGCACTTTTTTTATTAAGTCATTTGATTGTTTACTTTATTTTACTCTACTCAAAATATTTTCTCTTTTGTTTGCTTGTCTTGAGACCACATCCAGCATTACTAGGGATTACTTCTGACTTGGCACTCAGGAGTGACTCCTAGCAGTACTTGAAGGACTGCTTGTGATGCTGTGGTTCAAACCTGGGTAGGCCATTTGGAAGGCATTCACAGTCTGCTGCACAAAATATTTTCTAATTTTATGTAATTTTTTCTAAAAGCCTATTATTTGCCTGAAAGTGATTTAATTATGTGCTAAATTTATTTTTACTCTACAATTCATTTTACTTTACTTTTTAAACATTATTAATATATTTATTTAAGCACCAGGATAACAAAAATGTTTGTAGTTGGGTTTCAGTCATAAAAACACAAACCCCCTTCACAAGTGCAACCTTTCCACCACCAATGAATACCCATCTCCCTCTTCCCACAAACCCCGAATGTCTCAAGATCGGTCTATTTTTCTCACTCATTATCATTATCATGAGAGTTGTTAGTATAGTTATTTCTCTACTGCACTCACCAATCTTTGTGCTAAGCTTTATATCATGGGCTGATCCTTTCAAACTTTATCTCTATTTTCTCAGTGTATTATTACCACACTATAATTTATTTTTCTTAAATACCAAAGATAAGTGAGACTATTCTGTCTATCTCTCTGACTAACTTCACTCAGCATAATAGTTTCTATGCCCATCTGTGTATAGAAAAATTACAGTGAGGTTTTCATTTTGCCTACCAAGCTTTTACGTCCTGTTATTTCAGTTTGGAGTTTTCTCATTTCAACTTTCATATTCCCTTGATTCTTATTTGTGATTTTGTCAGATCGATCCATGCTTTCTTTGGATCATTCATATTTCTCTAAATTTATTATCTGAGAGTCTATGGAGGTGATTAGCACTTTTTGGGTCATTAGAGCTGCCATCTTCATTCTTTAAGCATGGTTTTGGCCTGCATTTTTTCAATTGTCAAGCTTTTAGTGTGATATTTTCTTCATGTTGTGTTAGGGTTTATTGACTAGGAGATGTTTGAGATCACCGAATAAAGTGGAGTGGTCATGTCCTCTGGATCTGCTCTTTGTGGTTGTGCCAGCTCTCCTCCGTTGAGGTGGCTTGCATAGACTCTTATGAGCTGGGTTATTCCCATACCAGCAGCCTTGTGTCGTGGAAGACAACTGTTTTGAAAAGCATGTGGAAAGGATCAGGGTCAACATTCGTTCTGCCAAGTATTTTATTTTTACTTTATAGCCTGCCGTGTAATGTCTTCCAGAAAATATTCTATGTGCACATGAGAAAAATGCCTTTTCTTCTGTTGTTAAATAAGGTGTTAACTATGTATCTGCATTATTATTTGATTTATAGTATTAGTGAACAAGCCTGTAATTATTTACAATTTTCTACTTCATGATGGGCATCTAGCATGGGGCCCCACGAATGCAAGTCAAGTGCTCTACTATTGAATAAATCCTTGACTTCTTTTTGATTCTCTATCTACCCATCTGTCCTTTATTCAATGTAAGGTATTCTTCCCAAATACTGTTTTAGATTTGCCTTTTTAATCTTCAATTACAGTCAGTTTTACTTTCTATATATTTGGGGTTTTTTTTGCTTTTAGGAAAATAATTGTTATATCATTTCTATGATTTATCTGTATTTGTAAAAATTTTGTTTGGAGTTCTCTTTTGGGGGCTGAAATGATAGCACACTGGGAAGGCACATATACCTTGCATGTGGCAGACCTGAGTTCCATCCTTAGCATCTCATATGATCCCCCAGCCTGCCAAAAGTGATTTCTGAGTACAGAGTCAAGAGTAACCCCTCAGCCCTGCCTGGTGCAGTCCCCTATATTAAGTTCTATTTTGTCTGATACTAATATAATTATCCCAGTTTTATCATGTACATATGACAAAGTATATAAATTTTAAAATGTAAATGTATGTGTGTATTGAAATAAAATTAGTGCCTTAATGACAGCATGTGCAGAAAATTTTATTTAGCTATATTTTTAATTTTTTGCCACATCCCGTGGTGTCCTCTTGGCATTACTGAGGCAAACATCTGGTGTCAGAGGCTTAACAGGAGTTGTCTACATGCAAGGTAAGCACCTAACCCACTTTACTATCTCCAGCCCTATGAGTTTTTCTTATTTTTTAGAAATCAAATTGAGGACTCACACAATCAAGTCAACACTTCTAACTATGACATCATACCTTTTGGAGATTTGTGTGTAAGTGTATGTTTATAGTGTTGAAATTAATTCCAGGTATCCTGAATAAAGGGCAAATACTTTACCAATGAACTGTATCTTGGGCCTTGGACAGTATATTAGATATTTTAAATAATTTACCCATTATTTAATGCATTTCAATTTGAGATTTTAATTAATTTATATTTAAATAATTGGGGTTAATTAGAATTTTATCCTCTTTCTTCACCACCTTCTGGTGTCAGGGAACACATGGTCTCACTATGTCCAGAAAAACAGACAATTCCTGGTGTGCTCCATCTCAGATCTAGTTTCAGAGATCATGGGAAAACACACTATGGTTCAGTGGTATTATCATATGCATGCTTAATAAACTTCACTCTTACACTCTGAGGGAAGCTGGAAAAAAATCTTAGCAGTGTATGAAAGCTCTAAAACTCTTAGGCAGCTAAAAATTAAGGAGCGATACCATACCTGTATATCCTTCTGAAACTACTTTACAGTTTAGTGGAAATAGTTTGAATAACAGAACAATAAGCTTTAGGATGTTTGTGTAAAATAGCACTTTAAATTTTCAGAAAAATGTGATTATAAAAGCTCCACAGTCAGCAACCTCAAACCTCAACAACATGAGGGAGACCAAATAATTCAACTGCATACATAAACAGAGCTATAAGCCCAAGTTAAGTCCTAAAATTCCTCAATATTCTCAAGACTATATGAGGAAGACCTCAAAGAAGTAATCCTAGTGAAGACAATACTAATTAATCACTGAAAGAGAAAATTAATCACTTCAGAAACAAATTTATACAAAATGCAAGAAAATCCATGCAACTAGTTTTGAAAGAGCTACGGGATATAATAGGAAGCCACAGCATCAAAATTCAGAATACAGAGACCCACATTGGCAATTTTGAGGAAAATACAGCTCATCAATCACAATGAAATGGCAAATGAAAATAAAAGTAAAGGAATGGAAGAGAAGATAGGATACCTAATAGAAATAACTAACAGAAAGAAATATTCTCAAATCATAGGAATGCCAGAAGAAAATGAGAAAAGGATAAAACGAAGTGTGGAAGAAACAATAGCTTAGAACTTTCCCCATTTATAGGCTTCTGCACAATTTCAAAAGGCACAAAGAGTATAAAAGTTTAGATATAAAGAAAACAACATCCTGGCATAAGATAATCAGAATGGAAAGTACCAAAGAGAGAAATGTAATGCTTTAAGCATTGAAAGGAAAAACATCAAATGTGAGTGAATTAATGTAAAAATCATGACAGGTGTGAAGGAGTTGAAAATATACTCAAATTACTGAGTGAAATAAAACTTTCAACTTAGAGTTCAAGCTCCTGAAAAGCTGTCACTTAGATTTGAAGGAAGTATAACAACACTTTTTTTGGTTTGGGGGTCACACCCAGTGACACTCAGGAGTTATTCCTGGCTATGCACTCAGAAATCATTCCTGGTTTGAGGGAACCAAATGGGATGCCAGGGATTGAACCCAGGTCTGTCCTGGGTCAGCTGTGCGCAAAGCAAATGTTCTACTATTGTGCTATCTCTCTGGCCCTGATAACAGCATTTTTGGACAAGAAAAGAACAAAAATCTAAATACATTTGATACAACTAAACTAATACTGTAATAATTACTAAAATGCCACCTAGTAAAAGGGACTAGCTTAACACAAAATAATATAAACCCCACATTCAGAAAGAAGTCAATGAATGTCTATATTGTTTTCCAAAACATCTCAACGATCTATATCCCCGCCAACAGTGAATGAGAGTCTATGTCCACATCCATGCCAGTGCTGGTTGCTTCTTTTTGATGTGTTTCAGATTCTACCGCTCATATCCTAAGGATTCAAAGACACAATGCAGAAAAGTCATCTGCACTCCTAGTTTTATTGCTGCACTATTCACAATAGCAAGTGTCAGGAAACAACAACTCAGTGGTCCAAGAAATGATGCTTGGATAAGGAAACTGTGGTACATTTACAAAATGGAACACTACACAGCAATTAGGAAAAAATGAAGTCATGAAATGTGCTTATACATAAATGGGTAATGAAAAGTACTATGTTGACTGAAACGAGTCAGACAGAGTAGGAGACACATAGAATGATCACATTCATTTTTGGGATATAAATAAAACATAAAACACCCAAAGATAATAGGCTAGAGGCCCAGGAGGACTTGTATAGTATAGGAAGTTTGCCACATAGAGAAGGAGAATTCAATTAGGTCAGAGAAGGAAACACTATGAGAATGGTAGTTGGAAATACAACCCTGGACAAAAACTGGATGCTGAATTGAGTTAAAGTGATATACATAATATACTTTTAGTAACAAGATTGAAAACCACTGTATCTGAATAGAAAAAAAGGGGAGGAAAGAGAGAGAAATAAAATACCTGCCATAGAGGCAGTAGTTGGGAGAGAGGGAGGGAGGGAAATTGGAATATTGATGATGAGAAATGTGAACTAATGAAGTGATTATTGTTGAGCATTGCATTGCTGAAACTCAATCATTAACAACCTTGTAACTGTATCTCACAGTGATTCAATTATGATTATTAAAAAAGTAGAACGACGGGGCCAGAGAGATAACACAGTGGTAGACTGTTTGCCTTACACATCTTAAACAAATGGAGTAAAAACAAACTAATTCAACAGGTAGTACAAGAAAATAAATGATAAATATTAGAGAAGACTTCAATCTTGACACAAATCAAGAAAGCAATACAAAAGTTCAATGAAACCAGAAGCTGGTTCTTTGAAAGAGTAGAAAAGTTAGAAAAATCTTTGGCCATAATTATAAGGAAAAATATACCCAAATAAATAATAGCAGAGATGGAATGGGACAAATTTCAATAAATATCTCTAAAATTAAATATATATTGAGAGATTAATATGAACAATTTGACAGTGTTAAATTGAAGAAACTGGAATAATTTGATAGGTTCTTAGAATAATATAACCTACAAAACTTCATGAGAAGGACATAGAGAACCTGAACTGGGCAATTACAAGTAGGGCCCCAAAATAAAATTCCTGGTTAAAATATGTGTAATTATGAGTTTTCTCAAACTTTCAAAGACTTAGTATCTTTCCTAAATTACTCTGTTAAGAAGCAACTCCAATCCAAGTCCCAATGACATTCTTCAAGGAAGTAGAACAGTCATAATAAGGCTAATATGAAACCATAAAAAAAAAAACCACAGAAAAAGCCATACCTGGAAACACAAATTGGAAGTTATCTTATTTCATCTCATTATCTAACTTCAAACTATGCAATAAAACTATAGTAATAAAAACCATATGACTTGGAATAAGGATAGACTCTGATCAATAAGTGACAATTAAATGCCCTAATACAAACCCCTACATACGTGCTCAACTAGCTTTTGACAATGGGGTAATATATGAACTGACAAAGAAGTAATATATAACTTAAATGAACAATTTATATGCAGATATGAATTGACAAAACTGGAGTAAGATAGCCTCTTCAGCAAACTGTGTTGGGAAAATTGATTGATATATGCAAAAAATGGGACTGGATCCATATCTCACACCTTATACATAAGCCAATTCAAAGTAAAGCAAACACTTTGAGATTAGACCAGAATCCTTAAAATACGCTGAAGAAAATAAGGGCATTAGGAAAATATTTATGACATATTTTCTGGAAATGATTATAAATATTTCTTTAGACTTTGCCTATTATTATAAACCAGAAGATGAGTACAAATTAATAACTTTATACTGATTTTATATTTATTAGTTGTTAAAAGGAAGGTTGAGCATTCCAGTCTCCAAAGGGGAAAGGTGAATTCTATACCCCCTATCCAGGTAGGATAGGAGAAGCTGGTCCAGTAGAAATTCCCCTCAATAAATAACTCACACAGATATGAAGGTTTTAACAGGCAAGAAACTCACACTGCAAGCTTTCATTCACAAGCCAGTCTCTCCAACACACGTGGAACCACAATCTTAGATGACAGATGCCACCTCAGGCTTCCTGACTAGCATTTATTGAGATAAAAATCAAAGCCTAAGCCCCAAGGGGAGGGGAAAAAGCTAAATGAAAAGGCAATGGGGGAAAAAACCAAAGGAAACCAATTGAGATACATATGAGGACTAAGTCAGAGGTATATATCTACAATCAATATAGTTGCCTTTATTGTTATTTCTTGTTATACATTTAATTTAACGCTGAATATATGTTAACTTAATTCTGAGACTCTCCTTTCAGCCTAATTATTTATGTATTACTTACGTATTTATAAAAGTATTATTTGGTGGTGGCACATTTAGCTTTGTTCAGGATTTTTCTTTGCTGTGCTCAAAGTATGATATGTGGCACCGGATATCCAACTACAAGTGGCCAAGTAAAAAGTAAGTATCTTATCAGCCTTAGTCTATCTCTTGCATTTTAGAATTTGTTTTAAAATATTAAAAATAAATTTTATAAATACTTATATTCAACTTGAATATGTGTATTGCATATGCACATTAAACTGTATATATGAATATTATTTATAGTTTGATAATTTGACATAGACACTATATTTTTATCTCTACTAAATTCATTTCTATTCACAAATTATTTTTGTTTTATTTTTGCCACACCCAGCTTGTTCAGGGCTTACTCTTGATCATGTGCTCAAGAATTAGTCCTGTTGAGGCATATGGGATGCCACAAAATGTTTGAAATAAGCTGCCTGCAAGACAAGCACTTAGGTACCCATTTAAATTTCTCTTTATTATATCTTAATTTTGAAGAAAATTGAAATTTTGAATAGTATAATGTACAAATTTTAATATTAAATCTTTCTTGGACTTAATTACTTTGTTTGGTTGAAGTATTTTGCCTGTTTGATTTGTAAATTTTTATTTGGGTGGGATTTGGTGACCACAACTAACAGTGCTCAAGGTTTACTTTTGATTATGTGCTTGTTGTTCCTAAGAGAAACTATATACTGCCAAAGATTGAATTGGAGTTGGATGCATAAAAGGAAAATGCTTGTGCTCCTGTACTAAATTTACTTGATTAAAAAATATTTTACATGCTTTTATTGTCAGGCATGGCTCTTTCATTTGGTAAAAATTTTAGTACTTTGATAAAGCTAAAACATATGATAGAATGTTTTATTTTTCCTTGCTCTAAGCAGATTGGCTTAACATGAAGACCTTTCTTAAATGATTAAGGGGTTCTTTCAAACTATGTTTTAGACTTCAGTTTCAGTGATACAATTTTTAGACTTCAATTCCGATTTATACAGAGGATCTGACACTCA
Source organism: Crocidura indochinensis (assembly GCA_004027635.1). Lineage (NCBI taxonomy): Eukaryota > Metazoa > Chordata > Mammalia > Eulipotyphla > Soricidae > Crocidura > Crocidura indochinensis. The sequence goes on from PVKC010034421.1 coordinate 10,246, forward strand.
AGAGCAGCTCAGACACAGGTCAAAGAATAAAGTGTTCTTAAGGTTTTTTTTTTTTATAATCCTATATTGAGTCTTAGGTAAGAAGAATGATTTTTCAACTGTCTTGAAATATAGTATGCCTTAAATCAAAATCTTATTTCCCAATTTTTCTTTTTAGGGGAGTACTCAGAAGAACAGTGCAGTGATCAGAAGATTCAGGGGCCACCTTCAGTGATACTCAACCAACTTTTCCAGAAAGCTCAGTTCTTGGTGTTGGTGATAAGAGTGATGCTCAGCTGGAGCTGCTGGGGGTCACCAGGACCACAACTAATGGCAGCAGAGGCTCTTATGTTTTGCTTTTTTATTTTAAAGTTTTTAAATGTAAAGCCTTTTATTTACAAACTTATTCATAGTTGTGTTTTAGAAATACAATGTTTCAGGAGCAATTCAACGTTTCAGCATCCCTCCACCAATATTCCCAGAGTCCATTCCATGCCCCCACCCCGTCAAAGCCTTATATCATAACAGACACCTTTTCAAGATTGATTGTCAAAGTTTGTGTTTAATAATTTCATTGTTATTGACTCTGGCTTGGATATTTAGTTCTGTCTTTTCTTACTATCAAAAAAGCACCTGGAACCTCTTAGCCGCAGTCTCCCATTATTTCATATATATATATGTATATATATATATATATATATATATATATATATATATATATATTTCTCCTCTCGCACTCAATTTCTTTCCTTCTTCTCACTATATTCTGGAGCCTACGGTGTTACGGGAAACCCCCATCTTGCTATTTCATTTATTAATGGAGTTATTATACATAGTCACATCTAAGTGGTATGATTTTGTATTTATCCTTCATTTTCTGCTTACTTCATTTAACATAAAATCTTCCAGTTCCATACAGGTTGCAGTGAGTTAAATGATAACATCATTCCTTATAGCTCTGTAGTTTTCATTGTGTATATATACCATAGTTTCGTTTTAAGGGTTTGAACTCAGTTTAGGTGCACACTCACAAAAAGCCATCTCCCTGACTCTATTTTCTCAGTTTCTCTCTTGCCAGGTCAATTTGCCCTCCTCTGGTTTATCTAATCTTTTTTTCTCAATTGCTTCAAGAAATTCTTATAACAACTTACTCAGAATTCCACTTCAGTACTCCAAATAGAAAAAAAAAAGTCAGGGCCCTTTGCCTGTTTTTACAAATTCAACAGAGAAGTTACAAAAATACAAGCACCATTCTACCTGGAATAAAAAGTTGTACCAGCAGTACAAACTACCACATCATCAACTGTTCTTCTGGAATTTGGAGTATAAAATGACAACAAAAATTGCCATTTTTCTATCAAATATAATTTTTCTATACCAAGCCATCTTTTGTTTTACAGAATGATGGAACAAATATAACCACTCCAAATATAATTTGTTCATTCCTTAATTTAGATTTTACTTTTTGTTATTTTTGGGGTGAAACATTTCATTAAATAATAGAAATAAACATTTTAATAATGAGCAAGATTCTTATTCTTACTCTAATGGTTACCTACTAAATTCCTATTTTCATTTTGCTGGTGATCTTTAATAATTATTTCTGATTTTGATTTTCTTGTTTTTGTTGTCTTGCTTTTGTTTTGTGTCACACTAGGCAGTGCTCAGGTTTACTCCTGGCTCTACACTCAGAAATTGCTCCTGGAAGGCTCAGAGAACCATACAGGATGCAGGAATTCGAACCACAGTCCTTCTGCATGAAAGGCAAATGCCTTACCTCCATGCTATCTCTCCAGTCCCTTGTTTCTGATTTTGAATTGGTGTCAAGATTGAAGGAGTTTGGGTTGAGTAGAAAGTACAGCTGGAAATATGTGATCTGTGCATTTAGCCAGAGTTTGTAACCTTGTCTTCACTAAGAGTGATCTCTGAGTGCAAAACCAGGAATAAGACCTCAGTATTGCTAAATATAGCCCACCACACCCACTCCCCCAAATATGTATAGAACATTTTAATTAAGTTGTATTTAAAACTGGCCTGCTAAATTTAAAGCTGATATTCACATATTCAAATGGTATTCCATCCCACTCAAATGCTAGAGCATTGTTCTGAAGCTAATAATGATTTAATGACACTAACATGCAGGATCTAGCAACTTAATCATGCAAAAATTTTTGCTCTTCCCCTGCCCCATACCTAGTGATTTTCAGAGGCCTCGGACGACTACTACTGGTTATGTACACCCAGCAGTGCTTATAACCACCAAGACCACAGCTAGCAGTGCTTAGCAGTCCATGTTATCAAAGGCAATTAAACCCAGGGCCTTGCATATACCAAATATGATTACCATCAATTGAACTATCTTTCTGAAACTTTTTGAATTCATCTATAAAATGTATTCTAGCTATTTGGAGTTTGTTATTGAAAGTTATTTTAGTTACAGAGCTCTTTTCTATGCAACTTATTTTACATAATAATCAATGCATACTTATTTCTTGGATTTGTTAGGGAATGAATATAGATATGTGGCTGAGAAAATATTTGGGAATTAGAAGCATTTCACTTCTGAATATTTTTGGTATAATCAGCAGAGTATAGTTTCATCATCTAAAAGTATTTCTTGAAATGAAGTCTCATTGATAAAAGCACTCTGCTTTTAAGGTGAATGCTGCTGACAATTAGTAAGATATTTTGTAAAATGATTGCTAATTTATTTTGGAGTGCTATCTCTTCAATAATGTTCTTGGTTTGATTGATTTAATCCAAGCTGTACTTTACTTTTAGATGTCATATAATTTTATCATTTGTATCCATAAATTTAATGGCATTTACAAAATTTGAGAATCTCTAGTTTCTTTTATTCTCAAAAAGATTTTTGTTAAACTTTATTTTTCTTTACATGTCTCACGTTGAATCTAACTTAGAATTTTTCATATCATTTTATATGGTCTTGAGAGTTTAGTATTTCTTTGTAATTCAAATGATTTCTATAGATCTATTTTCAAGTGTGTTTTCTATTTTTGATGTTATTGCCATTGCCTTGTCTAGAAATTATGGAAATTTAAATTGTTTCTTGCATGGATTATTTTAATTTTCTTATGGGATATTCCATTTACAATGATTTTAGTCATAATAGCTAAATACTGATCAATAGGCATTTTCCGAACAAAATAAAAGTAAGGAAATTGCATGTGGTTTATGACATAGGAAAACATGAGTCTTTATAATACATTGCATTATCAAAAACAAATTTGATAACCTGATCTGAAAATACATTAAATGTATAATATATACTCCACATTATAATTAATATTAAAAGGAATATACAAACCTACATGGGATTTAATCGTAAGAGCTCTGCTGGGGCCTGTCTCCAAAAACTTCTTTTTTTTTGTTTTGTTTTTGGTCCACACCCAGTGACTCTCAGGGGTTACTCCTGTCTATGTGCTCAGAAGTCGCTCCTGGCTTGGGGGACCATATGGGATCGAACTGCTGTCCGTC
>PVKC010034422.1:0-13695 GCA_004027635.1 Crocidura indochinensis
GCCCCTCACCTGTTGCCCACTTTCCATATTTGGTAAACTATGTTACCTCCTCTGTCCCACCCATTTTGTGATGTGCTCATTCCTTATTTGGAATAAACCAATGGCCTGCGTGCCAAAAGAGTGATTGATATTACTTCTGCCAGCCCCCTTTTGCCTGTCTATAAAAGCTGGCTCATTCCCCATTAAAAAGCCTTTGACCGGATCTTTCGCCTTGGGCCTCTTTCTTTATTAACCTCTCCAGATTCTTTAACAGGTATGGTGTGCTCTAAGTCCTGCTAATAAAGATGTGGTCGTCCAGAAGTCTCTGGTCAACTCCTCGCTGGCCAGGCCCTTCTGGGGGCTTCCAGGACGCCCGCATTTTGGCGCCCAACATTCATGGACTTTTGTTACCAATATTCAAAGGTACTATTTTATGGGAGTCCCTGAAGCCCTCACAATTTTTATGAATTTTGCAGGCCTTTCCTATGCTTGGCCAGGATCACTGAGGAAGCAGGTAGATCGAAGGAGAAAGTTTTTCATCAGGAGACAGTTCTTTGAACAGTTCCAAAATGACCACGCAGAGGGGATCAAGAGGGATTAATTTGAGAGGCTGTGACTGGCCTCTCAGACACCATGACTAAATCAAGACACAGACCTGTTTTCAAAAGACTCTCCTTCGTCCTCAACATCCCCCTCAAGTGACTCCCTCAAAAGAGTTGCAGGCTTCCTTTCCCATTATGGGAAGAACAGATTTGGTACGTCCAATGCGGATAAGACTAAGCCACCTGCAAGGCCAAGGATAGTGAGGGCCACCACTTCTCTGGCTTGGCACAGATTAGAAGGTATTGCTGCTCTCAATGCTAAACCTTCAAATTCCCCTTCCCATATTCCAAATAGAATCCTATTTTCCACACCAAACCAAGTCACCTTAGCAACTGAGAATGAAGCTTCAAGAGAAAAACGAAAATCAAAATGCAGGCGCAAATCATCAGAATAACCCGAATCATCTGAGACCTGCCACCCTTGCTATCAGGACCATGAGGGACATTTGTTTTTAATTAAACACAAAACCCCTATACCTTTCAACTCGGCATCCACAACTTCTGTAAATGTTTATGAAAAACAGGAAATTCTCCTTTAATTCAAGCCATGCCATAATGCATTTGCATTGTATTCATGGATAAAGAGGTCCCATCAGTCCCAGCTTGAGCACATCTGAGCTATAAATTAAGAAAGGCTACAGCTAAGGCCTGGGCAAGGTGTGTGTGGAAAATGTCTCCACATCCAGCAACTTCTCAAAGCCTGGAGCAGAGGTAGATAGAGTCTCAAAGAGAATTAGGAATGAATCAGGCTGCCAAATAAGATAGTTACAACTGGAACTTCTAGAATCATCTGTTTTGATGATTTCTCGCCACCTGGCCAATGCTGGACCTTCTATTCTTCGAGGATCATGGATCTGGGTTAGTGAGATCGAACCCCTCATGAGGTACTGAGCAGAACTGCCCTGGTATACTTTTGAGAGGCTTAAGCAGAGTTAAGAACTCAGTAAATCTTTAACACTCTGGCTAATTCTACTTCAACAAACCCAGTTTTTTTTTTTTAATATATGGAGACCAACTTCCCAGCATCCAAAATGGTATCACATTAATGGTCAAAGTAGAGGGGTTATGGTCTCTGCCTATACTATCTAGTGACCTTTCTTCCAAGAAGTCAACCCAATTTCCTTCTCCACCCATTTTTATAGTTGCTCTATTCCCAATGACAGGCATATCACTCTACTTTGTCAGTTTGATACTCCTTGGGCCACAGTGACTCAGATTCAATAGGAGGTATTGAGAATTTAGTGGTATTACTGGAATCTTCTTCTTACTATATTTTTTTTGCAAGTGGTCCTGAGTAAGGAAAAATGACAGCCAGTAATTGCTCCCAGGTGGAACCTGAAGAATAACTGACACATAGGATAGTACCAAGATAATGGAATGGACCCTATGATAATAGACTATATCATTTCAGCATATGAATCCTGACATTCCTGAAGATAAAATTTTCAATCTTCCAATTCTAAAGGCAATATATAACCTTATTTGTTTTTGCATTTGTGAGTTGGATTTCCTTTTACTCACAACTAAGAGTTTGTGGGGCTTTTTTGTTTTTATTTTATTAAAGAAGAAAATTATGGGCATTAGCAATAGCCAACAAAAACTCACTGATTTGTTTGCAGGTACATTAAGGTACAACTGTTCTAAGTACATTAAGGAATACATGGATATAAACTCAATCTCCAAACAAGGATTTACAATCTTTCAGGAGAGATGAATATAAACTTATGTGAAAATAACATAAATAAAAAAGTTACCAACATTGCAAAAGGAAAATAAATAAAACACTGTGCAGACACACTCATGGAGTATGCCCAGAAGGATTCATAAACAATTCTACATAGTTCATGGCATATTGGCATCATTTTGAAGATTAGAAGCTGATGAGCAAAACTTGGGCTGGAAAGTGGCAGGTGGCATCCCTGGTGGAGGAGACAATGTGAGCAAAAATAAAGGAGATATGTTCACGAAAAGTACACACTGTATGGACGACAAGAATTAGAAGAAACAGTAAGCACACAATAGGAATTCTGGGATAGTGACTAGAGCCTTATCTTCCTCCAAGAACTTCTATAATGTCTTTGCATTATATCTTGCAGCCATTTGGACTGGTATACTGTCCTCTTTGACTGTTGAAAGCAAATATTTCTACACTAGATCTCAGATAGCAAACTATTCTAACTTTTGCTTATTCAGTTACCTTAGAGGAAGTTCTTGGCATAAGTATTGGTGGTCATGGGAGCTCTGCTCATGCTGAAAGTTAAATATTCTCGTGGATAGTCTCCAAAGGCTTTCCTCATAAACACATACAACACAGGTAGGAAATACCTATGGGAGATGCCAGTCAACTCCTTGTCCTTTCTAGTCTCTATCAAGATCTTCTCACTCCACCTTCCACTCTATGTTCTATTTTGTCTGCAGTTCCCAATAGCAAGTCTTTGCATATGCTATTGATACTGCCTGGAACACCGTCTCTTTAGTTAGTCAGATTAAAACTCAATTGCTACTTCACCATGTAGGTTTGACCAGACCTCTAGGGTTCAGTACCTCCTCCCATATAATTAAGACCCAGAGAACAGTATCATAACCGGGCTTTATTCTGTGACTAGTAGGTAGGTGTGTGATCTACATAGGCTTCTGATTTTATGTCTGCCCTACTCTCATGATAATGGTGATCCTCCACTGAGGAAATAGTGCTTAAACTAGTAACTAAACAAGACATCATTATATGACTCCAGAGCACTAACCCCCCTGACTCTCTGCCTCTGTGATTTAATACATTTAAATAAAAAAATTGGGGGGGGGGTTGCTTCACAGCCAGCAGCACTCAGGGATTACTCCTGGATCTATGCTCAGAAATCGCTCCTGGAAGGCTTGGGAACCAGATGGGATGCTGGGATTTGAACCACTGTCTTTCTGCATGTAAGGCAAATGCCCTACTTCCATGCTATCTCTCCTGTCCCTAATTTAAATAAATTTAATCAATGTATATAATCTTTTGATTGGTATCTCTTTACTAATTAATTAAAATCCCCAAGAGGTGTGGGTTTGTATTTATTTCCCCAAGTCCTATCTCTTTCTTAGTACATACCATATTTTTTGTATCATAAGACACACGTTTTTTCCCCAAAAGTGCAACTTATGGAGTGAATGCTCCCTGGAGCTGAAGCCTGAGTGCAGGGGAGGAGAGCATCTAAAAACTATGTGCATCTTATGGTCAGGTGCATCTTATAGAGAAAAAATATGATAGTTTGGCTCTTAATGCAAATAAATCTTTCAGGAATGCAGTAAGGATAAGAGAATCCAGTAGTAAAACCCAGGAGTTCCCCTTTATCAATTTATTTCCTTCTTAAACACAGACACGTGGCTCATATGCAGTCAGCGTACCAGATGCAACCCTTTTCTGCATTTCCCCAAGTTTTCCAGATGTGCATTAAATGAGAATTGTTACACTCCCAGTATCCCTTAGAGTTACAGAGTCTCTTTCATGTAAACTTTGGCCCAGATTATAAATAATCCTATGTCTCACTTGACAAAAGTATTGTAGGAGGGTTTCTATGTTTGGCATTTGTTTTAGATATGTACCCTAGTTGGCTTTTCCCTTCTGATATGGTCTCCGAAGTGAGGAAAGTGATACAGATAGAGGGGCAAAGAGGCTCCTCTCTCTCTTCAGGCCACATTTTTGATTCACATTATTCCGAGTCTTCCATAAGGACAGCTTTTATGCAAAGGACCCAAAACAAGCATGGCTGGGAGTACAGACATCACAAATCTCTGTACCCATATTGATGAATTAGTCATCCAGAAAATTCTGGAGAGGCAGAGGTGAAGGCAAGGAGTCACAGAAATGGAGGTGAGAAAGTCAGGCAACTTACAACGCTGTCTTTTGAAAGTTCCCTGGAGCAGGGTTTCTGGTCTCCTTCCCCACATCCCGTCTTCCTGAGCCAGTCTATAATACTCTGCCCATTGTTCTAAACCTTGGAGATGTTTGCCTTCCTAGGTAGTCCAGCATTCTGGCAACATCTCCATATTTTTCCTCCTTCCCCACTAAGAAATCATTCTTCATCTTGAAGGTGTTGATGCCTTGAAGACTGCCAAGTACTGTTGTGATCCAGTCCTTGTCTCTTTCTCCCAAAGAAGAAAGAGCTGGAGGAATAGAAGTCTGAATACCAAACACCCACTACCCAAACCCGAGACAGTTGCACAGTTTTCTTGGCACCCATGAAATCTACCCCTATTTCTACTCTAGCCAATTCCAGCATCCTCCTCTCTGGGGCTTGCCTTAGCACCTCCTTTTAAGTTTCAATAGCTACCAGTTCAGCTAGATTGTTGTTGAAAATCGATGCTACAAGTCAGACTACTAAGATAGTACGTGCGACCCTGGGGACTTTATTGGTGATAGAAGGCTGGAAGGAAGCCCCGGCCTTAGGTATGAACACATGATGTATTAAGTTTTTAGTCTACAATCTTGATCCCTGCAAACCACCATCCAGAGAGGTCCCAGAGGACAACACCCAAGTTTATCCATCAAAGTCCTCCTTGCCTTTGGCCTCTCTCCATTGGAGATGATGAACAAAGAGAACAAAAGATTAATTTCATTTTAATCCTTTCTTTCCAGCATAGGCCTGACCCCAGACTTTGGTCTGTTTCAACTCCATCTTGGGCAAGGCCATATTTCATGTCGAGTCATCTGTTTCTCAGGGAACGAGGCACCTCTTGGGGTATGGATGACCGCCCTATCTCACAGGAGTTCATGGCGGCTGCTCAGACATGATCTCATCCATCCCCACCCAGAGGATCAAAGTGGGGGCATGAGGTGTTATCTCTCCTGTGCTGCTGAAGGAACTTTCACTCAGAAGCTTGGCGCCTTTCTCTGGACTGTATGTGGTACCAAGAGGTACTGCCTGTTGGTTGCTGCCGGTTTCCTCCAGGCCAGCCCTCACCAGACTGGCTCTTCTTGGCTGGCAGGATTGAGAGTTTTACTGTACCATAAAAGCAGCCAGAGGGGGGAATGGGTGTGAACATATTTCAATCAAACTTTATTTACAAATCAGTTAGTGAAACTGTATTAAAAGAACATAGTTTCAAACATAGGTTTTAGAAGAAGGCCTGTTAGAAAGAGTTCTTGCTCAAGAAATCAGGGTCTCCTAGTCTCAGTGCTACAGTTATGTAGGGCTGATCATTATTGGAGTTTGAGATACCCATGTATTATTTAACCGTATCCATGGTCTCCATCCATTAGTGGGAAGATGCTCTTTTCTTGAAGTTATGGCAATATAAAATGTCTCTAGGCAGTTCTATCCTTAGCACTCTGTATGGCTCATAAAGCACCTTTAGGAGTGATCCCTGAATACAGAGTCAGGAGCAGTCCTAATTATATCCCCCAAACAAAACAGAAGAAACCGTGGCCAGAGAGATGGTACAGCGATTAAAGGAGCTTGCCTTATATGAGAACAACCCTGGTTCAAATCTCCAGCACAGCATATGGTCTCCTGAGCACTACCAGGAGTGATTGTGGAGCCATGAAAAAACTGAGCATTATCAACATGACCCAACACTCTACCCTTTTCTCCCATAACTGACTACAAGAGACATGATCAAATAGGTAGAAGGAGAAAAAAATAACTAAGATTGAGTAATGGATTGGGGAAGACTCAAAAAAGATCCTTATATTTGAGGTCTCTGCCAACTGCTACCCTGTCATAAGGTCTCTCAGCCTCTGCCATATATATAATATATATAATTTTATATATATATATTGTATATTATATATGTGTGTATCCATAGGCAAAGGGATACTTGAAATTGTCTTGGAACAAGTGTGTTCCCTTAAATCAGGTCATTTAAAGGAGTTTTAGAGTTACTGGGAATTGTGCTTTGTTCTTGTGCTTTGAAGGGATCACTGCAACAAATCTGAGTGGAGGACAGCTTTATTCTATTAGAGCAGAGCTGCTGGGTCGAACATCCTTCAGGCAGTTAGTACAGAGGTTGGGTTTCAAATCCCCAGCACACACCTGCCAATGTCCTTTTTGGCTCAGTTATTACGATGCCCAAGCAGACATCTCTGGCTCTTTTCCTGATCTAGATCTTTTCTAGCATTTGTATCTAAGGGCCAGAACATTTCCTGTGAAGTCCATCTTATCTGTGCAGCATGGAGACTTGCCTACCTCTGTCTGCCGTGGCAGTCAAGCCATGTTTCCAAACACACTAAGTTATCAGATCTGTGCCACTATGACCCATTCACCTGCAGCCTCAGGCTCCTTGTCAGTGAAGTAGGAACCCCAACGATGATTGCTGGAAGGCCAAAGAGGTGATGTGGGCGAAACCCACAAACCATGAAATTCCTTAAATACATCCCACTATGCTCCACTGCTGGAGTTGCTAATTCTGCTTCAGGGCAATCATTACTTCCCCTCTAGTTCCTTCTTCGGCTTCCTTCAAGGTCTGTGTTTTGCAATAAGATTACTGAGACCTGAAGAACTTCTCTGAGGTTATCTTAGAATCCTTTGCAAGGAGGCAATTTCCCAGATCCAAAGTCACAGTGTACATCCTCCTTTCAACCAACATACCTATGACTTTTATTTTATATAGACTGTATAGTTTATAGACTATTTTGGTCTCTCTCTATATTTATATATACATATATATACACACATATATATATATATTTATATTTATTCTATCTAGCTTCACATTCCTTTTAAATGGCTTTGTTGTGCCTAGGGTGTGGCTCAAGTGATAGACCATGAACTTTGTTTAGTTGAGGCCCTGAATTTTCTCCCGGATCCTGTAGGTCATTGCCATCTACACCCCAACGCCAACACTATTTGGGTATGACCTTGGTGTTACAGTGCTCCCCCTAAGAACTTTAAGACCCAGAGCACTGTTGAGTATGATTCTACTCCCTCCAATGAATTAAAAATAAAACTAAAATGGGCTCAGCTGCAAAAATAGAATGAAAACCACCATTTTGAGGTCTTCTCTTCCGATTTTTCCTTGAGTCAAAAGATTAATATCTATTTTTTTCAGAGGAACCTTAAAATATGCATATAAAACTTTACTGTTTGTTGATATATTGCTAAGGACTCTACATTTTCACAGATTCGCAAGGGGAACATATGCCCAAAAAGCTATGCAGTGCCAACTGTTTCAGGATCTTCTGATATAGAAATGTGTTCCTTCCCACGTCTACCAAGGCATTCTGACTGTTCTTTGAACTTGTTCTGGATATTCTGAGCTTTCTGTAAAATGCAAAAACATTGTTCTAAAGGGAGGCTACCAACAATATATTACTGTGTGGATAAAAGTGCTTATGAGAAATATACCCATTTTTCGGGAATCTGCTCATACCCATGACTACTTTGCCCACCAGAGGATGGTAGAAACAAGGCACTGATCAATTTTCTGTAAGAATAAAGAGCTTCTATTTTAATTCTGGAGAGCCTTTTATTCATTAAAATAGTATTTTATTTTTTATATAAATATCTTTATTTAAGTGCCATGATTATAAGCATATTTGTACTTGGGTTTTAGTTATATTAATTAAAAAACACCCCCCTTCACCAATGCAATGTTCCCACAACCAATGTCCTCCATCTCCCTTCTCCCCTACCCCTGGCCTATATTCAAGACAGATATTCTATTTGTCTCACTCATTACCACTCTCATTGTAGTTGTCAGTGTAGTTATTTTCCTAACTGAACAGCTCAAATTATATATTCCATCATATAAGGAATCAGGTCCAGATGGAGAGACCACATGGAAAGCCTAGAAAGTCCATGGAGAGAACAAGGATACGCTGAGTTCAACATGAACCTATCTTTACCAAAGCTACAGGTGATTGATTTTCCAGCCCAGTCATCCACTGAATATTAGTGTATTTATTATAATTTCTGACCATAAAAAATGTGAGATAGAAGAAAATGGAATTTTAATTACTAAGTTTTGGGGTACCTTATTATATATTAAGTTATGACTAATTTTAGAGGAAAATCTATCATGTGCCCAAAAGTTTTGCCAAACTGAGCTGAAATGGGATTTAAGGTAGAGCCAAATGATTAGAAGCCCATGAGTGTGACAGTAAATTTAGATTACTGTTGTGGCAAACCTTTGACCCATAGGACCCTAAACAACTTTTTTTTCTGAGTACACTGAATATGGTCTCCCTGCAAGACTTGGGATATGAAGTGACAGAAAATACTCCATATTTTTCTCCCAAGAATTCTGGATACAACTTGAAAAAATTCTCTCTTCAAAGTTTTCATGGATAGGGGCCAAAGAGATAACATGGAGGTAAGGCATTTGCCTCTCAATAAGAAAGATGGTGGTTCAAATCCCGGCATCCCATATGGTTCCCTGAGCCTGCCAGGAGCAATTTCTGAGTGTGGAGCCAGGAGGAACCCCTGAGCGCTGCTGGGTGTGATAAAAAAACCAAAAACCAAAAAACAAAACAAAAAAAAAGTTTTCATGGATAATATGGTTCTACCATTTTAGGACAGTGATTTATATTATATTAATATGCCCCCTAAAAACTGCCAATTGATTGTTTCTCCTCTTAAAACAATAATAGAAAATCAATAGAGAAGTAAACTGAGGACTAAAGAACATACATCCTAGATTTTAGAAGCAGCCATGTCACTTTGGAAGTGGACATAGGGCACATTCATTCACATCTCTGGGTTTGAATTTTTTCCATATGTTCATGAAGGCTTTTGAGATTTTCATATGCAGTTTGAGAACATGCACAGGCATTGATTTGGTTTATTTGGGTCAGAGAGGGGTCACAAGGAGAACGCAGCAAATTGGGCTCTGGATCCTATAGCTTTACTTCAATCAAAAGATTTTACTGGCATTTGGCTGGATATTTAATTTGAAAATGAAAGTTGATAGCATTTATGAACATCCTCAGTCTTCTAGGCTCTTCATTCCTAAATCTGCTACTTCTCACTGTGAGGGCAAGTGGATAGAACAGCCTGGACATTGCTTTTGCTCACTGTACTTTGCATAAATATGGTGAAGATGGGCAACATCCTTTCGCCCTGCAATTTCCACCTTTCCTCTTCTCAAATAGCACCCAGTCTTCCCTTGAAAACCTTCCCTCTTCTATTCATTTAGTGAACCTCTACATGTGACAGGAGCATCTTCTTGGCCATGACCTATTGTTTAGTACTGGATGGGCAAGGGTCACAAACCTGTCCAATGAACGTCTGCTGGACTTAAACAGAATTTATTCATGGAGCTATAGGACACCCCACAAAGCTGACAGCGGGCATTTTGCCACCTCAACGCAACAATCAGCCTAAGAAAGAAATCAACAGAGGATACAGAGTTGAAGGATGACCAGAGATAGTCTCTTGCTGGCATCATGAGAGTTTCAGTATCTAGTTATTCTTAAAATCAACAGACTCATGGAATGACTGGTTTTTAAAGCTGAAAACTATTTACCTCCTTTTTTTTACTGAAGTCAAACTGATTGGGTATTTGTCAGTTGAAACCAAGAGATTCCACTAAAAGAAAATGTAAATCAGCTAGAGTGAATTTGGAGATGTCATATGAGAAAAGTTCAAGTATTTTGTACACTCTGTTCTCAGATAAAGCAAACCCACAGGTTGGTGACAGAGAGTTTGCCCCATCTCTTTTTGTTTCTCGTTTCTTTCCAGCTGTACTTTCTTATATGGAGTTCATCTTTCTCCAGCCAAGACATCCAAAATGACAGACTATTGGAAGACATTTCTGTCTATGCTAATACCTGTGTTTAAATTTTTTGTTGTGTTTTTAAAAAATGATCATGATGTGATAGCAAATGAATGTTGGCAAATGACCAACTGACAGGCGTAAAATTTTATGAACATGCACATTCCAAAGGAATGTGGAAATAAGCCATCCACTGTAGTCCAGTTTGGCAGAAATATTACAAAAATATAAGTTTGGCATATATTGTAATTCATTTAAAGATGCTTAAAAACCCATCCATCAACCTTACAAAGAAGGTCAAAGAAACATATGAATCCCAAATAAACAGTAACTGTTGAACAAAAAAGGCCCGAACATCCGTTCTGGATACCAGAGAGAAAGCACATATGTGAAAGAGTCTGGAGAGATAGTACAGCAGGTAGGGCATTTGCCTTGAACAGAGATTCAATCTTTTATATGGGTGGCTTGAGCACCAATAGGAGTGATTTCCTGGTGAAAACTCAGAAGTAACCCCGAGGGGCTGAAGAAATAGCATGGAGATAGGGTGTTTGCCCTGCATGCAGAAGAATGGTGGTTCAAATCCTGGCATTCCATATGGTCCCCCGAGCCTGCCAGGAGCGATTTCTGGGCGTAGAGCCAGGAGTAACCTCTGAGCATTGCAGGGTGTGACCCAAAAACAAAAGGAAAAAAAAAAGAAGCAACCCTGAGCGTCACTGGGTGTGACTCCATAACAAAACAAACAAAAATGCACACATGTAAAGAAATTGGTGGTAAGAGTTATTTGGAAATTGAAGATCTTAAAACCTTCATAAGTGTTAAAAAGAAATGATGGATTTAGAACCTTGGGACATGGTTACTTTATTTTACTGCATATTCTCACATTTTTCTTTAAAACTAAGAGGAAAGGAATAAAGAAAGGTTGGAAGCCAGGGGCCAAGTGGTCTTGGATGCATTGACAGGGAAATAAATAAGGGCAGAACTAAACATCCAAGGCAAGACAATGGCTAAAGAATCAAGGGACCAAAAATTTAACCATCTAAATTCAAATGGGCCTGTCATACTGGCAGGCCAGGGGCAGAGGGTGATGAGATAGGAAGCACTCTGGGGCCATTGGTAGAGGGAGGTGGACACTAATGGTGGAATGGCCCTGATTCACTGTATGTCTGAAATTAAACTGTGAAGGACTCTGTAGATCACAATCGTTTCAATAAAATAAAATGCAAACAAATAAATGATGGAATTTTATCCAAAAGAGTTTAATGAAGTGCTTGTGTATTTCCAATACCCTTGGCCTTCCATTTTGTGAGGAACTTAGAGGGGCTGATCTTTTCCTTTCCAGTCTCATAATGGACTTCTGACTGGAACCTGGCTGGCCAGATATTTCAATCCAATTATATTATTCACAGTGTTTGGCTCAGGGATGGCAAAGAACCTAATAGAGTCTTCCATGAGCACTGATAAGTGAAAACTGAGGGAGGGAGGGAGAGAGAGAGAGAGAGAGAGAATGTATGTATGTATGTGAGAGAGAGAGAGAGAAGTGATATGGAAGGAAGGGAAGAAGGAGGGAAAAAAGGGGTGGGGCGGGCCAGAATGGTAGCATAGTGGTAGGGCATTTTCTTTGCAGTAGATGATCTAGGACAGACCCGAGTTCAATCCCCGAATCCCATAGGGTTCCCTGAGCCAGGAGCGATTTCTGAGCACAAAGTCAGAAGTAACCCCTGAGTGCCACTGATTGTGGCCCAAAAACAAACAAACAAACAAACAAACAAAAACAAAAGAAGGGGTGTAGCAAGGTATGTATGGGAAGAAATAGAGAGGGCTAGAGAGAGAAAGCATGAAGAAGAAGAGAGGAGGAGCAAAAGCCTAAGAGCTTGACAGGAAGAGCTAGAGAATGAGATCAGAAGGAAGAGAAGGGGGAAATAGGGGAAGGAAAAAAGAAAGAAGGGAAAAAGTTGGAGAGAGATTAAAGAGGGAGAGAAAGAAGAGGATGGAGGAAAGAGGGAAAGAAGAGATAAAAGAGGAGATAGTAAAGAAAAGAAAAATGAGAGGGAAGATAGAGGAAAAGAGGGGGTCAGGAAATGTGTAAAATACACAGTTTGCCAAGCATCCTATGGAGAAAGGACCATAGGATAAGAAAAATTGCTACCTTTCCCTCTGAATTTTGTGGAAGAGAGAAACGTGGCCAATCTGTAGAAAGAAGAGAGATAACTATTAGAGGGGTGGAAGTGATAGAGTGATAGGGAGAGTGAGACGGAGGCAGAGAGATCTGAGAGATCTGAGATCCAGCTGTGCTTGCAAACAAAACCACTCCTGCCTGGACTCCTTAGTAACGTTAGCCAATAACTATTCTTTTCAGCTTCGGCCAGTTTGAGCTGGGCTTCTGCCACTTGGAACTGAACTAATTTTGACTGATACACTTATCCACAATATTTGCAGAATGATCAAGACCATAAAAGAAATTGGACAAAGGAGAAAGATGACATGGTTCTTACTTCAAAGGAACTCACAATTGAATTGTGTTCAGCTTGGTAATGGTTTGCTAAGCATCTACTTTGTTCCAAGGCTGCATGAGGTACTGGGTGGGTGATCCCAGAATACAAGGCCTTATCTCATTGGACCTTCCAGCCAGACCCAGAGGTTGCCTGTTGGTACTTTGTAATGGGGCAGATTTGTGGCTCTCTGGAACCAGGAGAGTAACATTATTCTCTTGAAAAAGATCGGCAAAGTCTAAGGAAAGAAGGAATATTTGGAGAATATGGACTCTCAGTTCAGTTGTTTTAGTACTGCAGAAAATTATCAAAAAATATTCTTCCTTAATATTCTCAAATTTCACAACTCTAAGTGGCCCTCTTTGTTACCCTTACATTTTAACCCTTTGTGAAATGGGAGAGAATTTTTTAATTACCTGAGTGCTTGAGAATTGACACCCCCACCCATAAGGTGGAAATAGGCAATGGCAGGATTCTTGTTTACAAAGATTGTTACTGTACATTGTCTATTCCATATTTTATTCACTATTTGGCTTAGTATACAGAATCTCTGGCTTTTATAGTGACATGGTTGTACAATATTGACTACATCTCCCAGCTTTCCTTGAAGCTGTGTGTGATCATTTGATGATGTCTGGAGGAATGTAAGCAAAAGGATTATATGCAATTTTTAGAAGGGAAAAGTTGGGGAGTGGGGTGGCTTCTTTTTGCCTTTATCCCTGTTGCCTAGAGCTCAGCCATGAAGGCAAAATCTTGAAAAGACATTTTTAATCAGAAGGCAGAAGCCACATTAGACGACAGGGATTAGCAAATGTTTTCCTTTCAGGATCAGGCCCTAAGTAAGTATTTGGGGGCTTTGAAGGCTCTATATAGCTAGCTGAATGCAGGGAGAAAGCAAGTACATACTATTCAATGAGTAAGCAAATGAGCATGCC
>PVKC010034423.1:0-13726 GCA_004027635.1 Crocidura indochinensis
CCTCTCCAAGGAAAGTGGAGTCTTTCTCCAATTTATGTGACTCACTTGGGGTTATAAAATGCAACAAAATTATGTTTAAAAATAGTGTATTTCTAACACTAGGTCTCAAGGAACCTTTTCTGGCTCCCAGATTCCCACACAGGCACTGGCCAGACTGCTTGGGAAGGAAAGGCTATGAAAGTACAAGCCACTTTTGTCTCCTTTGCTTCTTTTGTTTTGTTTTGTTTTGTTTGTTTTGTTCTACTTTTTGCCACACTTGGTGGTACTCGGGGGATATTCCTGGATCTGAAGTCATAGAAATACTCCATTACTACTGGCAGTGCTTGGTAGAGTATATGGGATTCTGAGGATCAAATCCAGTTCAATTGCATGCAAAGCAAATGCCCTACCTACTTATTACCATGGCCTCTCCTAAGCTTCTTGTAGAACAGCCAGTCTCCTGTTGCCCATGCAACTAGTCAGCATAATCACTATTGAGGCTGGTCAAGACCTGTCCCACTGAGTTCAGATTACTAACTCACAGAATGATGAACAAGGCTGCTATTGATATCACAATATTTGGGGGTAGCTTGTTAAGCTGGTAGAACTGATATACACTCAGTACTTCAGAACAACCTGCAGCTGTGGGTTGAAGTACAAAGTGTAAAGCAAGGTTAGTCTAGTCGGAGATGGACAGAGTCTGGGTTGAAGACAGAAGTCACATGAGAACAGTCAGGATTACTGAATCTCACAGCAGGCATTCCTGAAGCCTGGGAGAATGTTTGTACTTATAGGCTTGTTCATATAGGTGTATAGAGAGAGCCACAGGCATGTAGATTCCCATGTGTGGTGTCCCCATATTTCTGTGAAGCTGCATCTTTGCATACTATAGACATTTTTATGTGTTGGAAATGAGCTTCATCAAGCTCAAGAACCCTAATGAGAGCCCTAATTAGAGTTTTGCAACCCTAATGGGAGGCCAAGTGTAGGGAAAAGTAATCTTCTTTCCCAATTCTACCCTACATCTGGGATTTTGCTACCTTATTGTACCTTATCCTAGAGAATCTTACCACATGTATTTGGGTGTATCGCCTCTCACCCCTCACCCACACTTCATCCAAATCCTAGATTCACTGCAGGGCTCAGGAATAAGTCACTGGGACTATCCTGGAAAATTTCCAATAGTAGTGATAGGTCTTCTATGAAACACCAGTGCCCACAGCCTCCACACCTGATTATAGAAAGCATGTGAACTAGTTATAAAGCTACCTCAGGATCCTTCTCACCAAGAAGGAGAAGATGGGTCAGACGGAGCATACTAATTTTAGGATGGACACCAGACTTCCAGGTACCCACTAGAATTTCAGCTACTGCATCATCAGCTTTAACTGCCACTATCTCAGGAACTCTTGTGATCCCTAGTGCTTTTCAGGAGCTCAGCTTCCTGCTGATCACAGAATTTGAGACTTCTTAGGAAGATAGAGGCCTCTAGCCATCATTGACAAGAAGGGGCATGGACCCTGACCTCCTGAATGTCTTAACCCTCTCAGTGGAGGGTTTTCCCTAGCATCACATATATGCCACATGACCAAGAAGGGTTAAAACGCATGAGAGACAGGTCAGACAACATTCTGGATGGCCTGAATTTAGTGCTCTGAAACTCCCACATCTGTCCCAGGGACAACCTTCCAGTGTGTCAGATCAATGTCCCTTGAGGTGCATACCTTCTTCCAAGACGGTTTTAGTACAAGGTGTGGAGGAATTGGACATGATGGACTTGTGTTTCTAGATGCCTCAAACCTATTTGGCATTCATCCTATAACCAATGTTTCCTCCTTAGAAGCAATGAGTGCTTAATGGCATGACATTGGCTTGCTTCTCAGGACCACCTGAGTGCAGAGATATGTGCTCTCCCCCTGGACATTTATTTGCTATGTAATTGTCCACTTTTGACCACTGGTCATTTAATAGCTTTAAGATGTTAGTTAACCACAAGTCTGTAGCTAGACATGGACTGCCTTGAATCAGGACCCACTACAAAGAGCATGAACTCACCTTGCATTAAGTCTGCATGATTCATATGAATACTGGTGGAATCTACACACTGATTTGATACAGGGTGACCCATCACAGGTTCACACAATCTAGAGCATATTCTGAACAAATGTTTTTTTAAATCCTGTAATTATCATGATAACATTGCATTTTATTTTATGTTAAAGCTGTTGACCTATAAGATGCATTTTAAAAAGAAAGAAAAAGAGACAATAGGCTCCAAATGGAATTTGTGCTAAGACCACACATCACCTGACTTCATGCTTCAGCTAATGAGTCTCAGCCTCTGCCAGGAATGAAAACTTAGCTCAACCAAGCTGGAGTAAGACCTGCTATCTAATAAAGGAAGGTTATTTTGTCACAAACAAGATCTTTGTTCTTTCCATCCTTTCTGCCTAGAAGTCTTTTTGTTCTGTCTGGCTCTTCAGATAATCTTATTTATGTTATGTGGGATATTATGCAATGTAGTACAAATTTTGTTTGTCCTCAGTTAAGATTTAAAACATGTCATCATCTGGGGCCCAGGAGATAGCATGGAGGTAAGGTGTTTGCCTTTCATGCAAAAGGTCATCAGTTCGAATCCCGGTGCCCCATATTGCCAGGAGCAATTTCTGAGCATGGAGCCAGGAGTAACCCCTGAGCACTGCCAGGTGTGACCCAAAAACCACAAAAAAACACAACAACAACATCAAAAAAACATGTCATCAAACTTTTTTTTAGGTGGGGGATTTTCCAAGTGGTCAGTAGGTGCTCAGTAGGTCCCAAGGTCCTTTTCTAATGATTTTTAGCCAACTGGTCTGGCAGGTCAACACAAGGAACTAAGGATATGATGTTATTTGGGCCCTGAGGTGTCGGAGATTACTGGGCCACCCCAAGGCATTCGGGGTACATGAACTTCTTACTTGATGGTTCTCAGACAACTCTATGGCTACACCCAGTGGTGATTTCAGGACCATATGTGATGCCAGGTATTGAACCTGGTTCAGCCATATGCAAGGCAAGCACCCCTGTACTGTCTCTTTCACCATGATATCATTTCATCATATTTTTAAGCCATATCCAACTGTGCTCAGGGGTTACTCCTGACTCTGTGCTCAGAAATTATTGCTAGCAGGCTCAATGGACCATATAGGATGCTGGGGATTGAGCTTATGTTAACCCCATACAAGGCAACACCCTACTTGCTGTGGTATCATTCTAGCATCATATGTCATCATTTTTTTAACTGTGTCTTGCATTTCTTTGTAACTTGGCTGTCAACTCTAAAACACTGTAAGGATTGTCTGATTGTTTGTTGGGTAACATAACCTTAGAAAATCTCTTTGTTTTCCTCAGCAGTAGGATTGACTCATCTCTTCCAGGTCATACTGAACAGGAGGTACTCTGAAAGTACAGAGTTTTCTGCACAAGGCTGAGCTGTTTTTCACATTGGCACCCTCTCATCCATTTCTTAAAGATCCTTAGTGTTTCCATCATCTGCACAAACTAGGAGACCTGAGGAATGTACCCAGAGCTCCAGGTACCCAGGCATGCTCAGTAATTGGTGAAAACAGTGCTCCTTCAAGCACTGTTCTTTGGGGCCTCTCTCATCTCATCCCACACAGTGACAGCTGCCTACTATAGTTACAAAGGTGACAGAGTGTTCTTTGACCTAGGTCCTAGATAGTCCATGGACACAACATTTTTAGTTCTCTACAACTGCCCTCTGCTTGACAGAGGATCCATGAGATTACAACTGATTCTGTGTTTGATGCAGGTGTTTTTACTCCAGCTCACATTCATGTGAGTGTCAGGAACTTCCTTGGCATCACATTTCCAGGGAGATGAGGGTTGCCTGTGAGGAAGAATCACTCTCCACTTGAACCAATCACCTTTTGTCTGCTTTGGGAACCAAAGAACACTGGTAGACTGTTAGCTGAATCAGCTGTCACATTTTTGCCTAGGAAGCCCTCATTCCCAGCATGATACCAGTTGCTGGAAAGGCCAGGATGAGAAAAGATGCCCTTAGAGCATCTAAGACAAAGGTCTTTCTTGGCCCCTTCAGAGGAAGAGGGAACCATTAGAAAATATCCTCTTTGTTTTGGGGACATGAAGCCTTTCATTGGATTGGTGATGGGTTAGAAAACTTAATAGAAAAAGTATGAAAATACTAGATTGAGGGGTCAGAAAAATAGCATGGAGGCAGGGTGTTTGCCTTGCATGCTGAAGGACAGTGGTTTGAATCCCATATGGTCCCCCAAGCCTGCCAGGAGCGATTTCTGTGTGTAGATTCAAGAGTAACGTAACACCCTGAGCATTGCTGGGTGTGAATATATATATTCAACCTAGTAGATTGAATTCATAGCAGGTCAATTTTGTTATTGGTTTTCTTGGATATTTCTTTGTGGGACTGTTTGATTTTGTGATATACTTAGTTATGTTCAGAACTTTTTTCTGGCTCTGCATTTCAGAATCACTTATGACAGTGCTTAATGCCAAGGATCAAATCTTGGTTAGTCATATGCATGACCTTACTGCTGCATTCATTGTCTTTCTGGCCCACTTTTCTGGATAAAATCCTAGACATCAGCTAAATAGATCCACTGGACAAAGTGTGTTATGTAATATTTTTCAGTTGCTTAGGCATTTGGATGCTTCCATCTTGCTCCCTAAGAGTGTCTGTTGGGGTATGTCTTATGCAAAAATGGGGTTGGAAAATGGAAAATTGGGGGGGTTACACTTGGTCCACAGTCAATATTGCTAGTTGAGGAACCAAGATTCAGTTCTTCATGCAGAATTATCTCTTAGTGTTTTGTAAAGAGCTTCAGAACTTTTCTGTCTGAGATCAAAGAGAAATGAACCCCCTTTTACTAATAGGTAAGAACTCAGCACCTTGCTCTGATCTCTGGGTCTTGTTTCCCCTGTCAGTCTATCACAGAGTCACTTTATATTTTCCTCTGATCCATACTAATGGAAGTTTTACAGGAAAAAAAAACAGTGATCTAGGAGAGCAGTACTTGTATTTCTCATGTGTGCTGTGTCCCATCTTTTCTCAGTCCCTCAATTGAAGTGTCTACTTCGAGTTAATTCACCTTGTGTTTACTGACTTGCCAATCCACCCAATCATCATAGACCTCTTCTCAGGCAAATGCATGGAAAATCCAGTAGGTTTCTGCAGTTAAAGCCTCTTTCTGACACCTTTCCACACTCACTTGCATTTTCCCTGACAGTCCTGAAGGTCTGAGTCTCTTGTCTCAGCAGGTAGCTTAGCAATGGCTTATCTGAATTAGAAATGATTTTTTTCTAAGAGATGAGAGAGAAACACCAATTGCTTGAGAGGGATGAGAGTTGCCAAAGTTGTAACCCTGGTATGTGTTCTCATTCTGATTGCTGTTCACCACTCAACTTTCTTCATTTCAGACATTTGGAAACCCTTTAAGTTTGCAAAAGGGTGGCTAATGGAAGAAGTCTTTTCTACAGTACTCAGAAACTGGGCTTCACTAACACCCACTTTCTTTGGCATTTTCAGCAGCAAGAAACGACTAAGAGGGGCTGGTTTTCTTCTCCCCATGAAACCCAGCAAAGACACTCTTAGATAATAGAAGGACTCAGAGAATTGGAGTCCTGGGTGACCCAACAGAAACAAGGGTAGCCGAGCTATCAGTTACTTCTTATAATGTTCCTCAAATGGTGTTTTGTTAGGGGTGGAGATTGGAAATCCATATCAACCAGAAAGGACAGAAGTGCTATTTTTTCTGACTTTATTGCAATATAATTGACAAGTAAAGTGAAACATATTTAAAGTGTACAATGTGATGATTTGATATATGTATAGACTGTGAAATGATTTACACAATCAAGTTAATTAACACATCATAACTTCACATTGTTACAGTGTGAGGGGTGGGGACATTGCCTAGCCAGATGCAGGAGAACACTTGAGATCTACTCGTTAACAAATGCCAAATGTTCAGGGTTATTAGAGTCACTACATTAACATTAGCTCCCTAGAACTTACTCCTCTAGTAACCAAAAGTCTATACCCTTTGATCAACAGATCCCCCTCTCCCAGTCCACCCCAGCTTTCTATACACATTTCCATGAGTTCAACCTTCTTATTATATTATACTGCTTAGTGATGTCATAACAACATTTTTTGTCTTTGTCCAGCTTATTTTATTTAGCACACGTTTCCCTCTATAATCACCCACATTCGTCGACACTGCTGCAAATACGAAGACTGTCTTCTTTTCTAGGACTAGATAATAATCTATTGTTTATAGGTGCTCGAATGCCTTTATCCCTTTTTCTGTCCATGTACATATGGGTACTTCCATGTCTTGGGAATGGAAAGCTGTTTTAAAGATGGAGGGCGTCTCTCTTTAAAATGAAAGCCTGAGTGAGGTGCTGCACTGGGAAGATAAAGTGGGAAGCTCACCTGAAATCTGGCATAATAATCAAGAGCTGAGCTATGTAGCTTGACCCACTGGTTTGAATCTCACCACTGTTATTTTCTAGGTTTTACATTTCTGGGGGCCAACCTCTGGGGCCTCTGGTTTCCTTGCCTGGGCTGATGCTCTGACCAGCAGGGAAGCTGAGAGAATGAAACATGTTTGCATTGGCACCCTGCACTACCCTCCTTTCCGCTGCCCACTACTGTGTAGGCTGGCCACTCTTATTTTTTATTGTTATAATGAACAAAAGTCTTAAATTGAGAGGTGGTGGAAAAAGTGCCAAAGTACACATTTGCACCCCCCTCCCTTGGTCAGAGAGAACGCCTCTGTGATAGAATTAAGTTAATACAATCTAAATGATTATAAAAATCTGTCCCTGCTTCCAGCCAACTCTGGTCACCCTGACCGAGTTTCATCACAATCAGTGACAGTCTTAAAATATCTGCAGCTAAATCTGTAGAAATTGTATAGCGAATAATAGCTTTGTAAGATTATCATTTATCTGAAAATATTTTAATAGCCAAAGAATCTTTATTGCTTTGTAAATTTGTTCCAAAGGGCAATTATTTTCCCGTTTTAATGATCTAGTCAATTTGTTTACCATCAGTTTATAAATGTATAACGTTTCTTTTGTTTATAAATGAAAGTTATTTGGGGGTTGATATATGCTGCCTTTTCTGTGTTCCATTCACAGTTGACTCTTCTCTCCAAAGCTTGTGGGGGGGTGCTTTTCTTTTCAACTGGTGGTGGCAGTTAAGTATTATTGAAAAAGCCTTGGAAAGAGTCGGAAAAAAAAATAAGCCAGTCTGCTTATTGTCTACCTGCAGGACTCGTCCTGGGAGAAACAGTGCATGACCCAGAAGAAATTTGAGGGGGAACTTGCCCACTGCCTTGGCAGTTTGCTGGTGACTTCTTGGGGCCAGACTGGCTAGGCAGGTGGAGGGTGAAACAAGGAACATGTGTCTCTTCTCTGGAGACATGTGTGCTCAGCTCCATCTCCATAATTAAGAATTGTTCGGATTCATCGTGAAGTTGGTGATAAAAGGTCTACACGAAACTGGCTTTGTGAAAGAAATGATGCTTTATTTAGCAACTGCCCGAGTTAGGGTGTGAATTCCTGAGCTGGAAATAAAACGCATTTCCCCAGCTGGCAAGCTGCCCATCCAGTGAATAACTATGGCCCAAGAGAACTGGGAGCCCAGGAAGTGGGTGCAGATGGGCCAGGAGACCCCAGAATACCTTTTATTCTTATACTAGGAGTAATCCCAGCCCACCTCCCCTTTTTCTGACAACTCTGCTCGTCAAACGCAGCTGCTGAGGTGGTGATGGGGGCACCCCTGCCTCCTGAGAGCCTCTCCAAATTGCCTTGTTCCCCAGTTCTCTTCCTCAATATTTCTGGAAACGTGTGCGGGAGCCTTTGTCAGATGGTGATGGATAGAGGCGGCGGCAGAGGAGAACAGCGCCCCGCTCTTAATATCTCTTTTCCTTTCTTGGTGGCAAAGAGGCTGCGGGGTATTGAGAATATCCCAGACCCCACTCCCTGAGAAGCCTCGGGCGTGTTTATCACGGTGCCAATAAAACCGGCGCGATTTATGGCTCTGCTTTTTAATTCATTCAATTCTCTGTTCATTGGGAGGTTAATGTTGTTGATCTATTTTCTCTTGAAACAAATAAAAACAATATGTGCTGACACTGGCTTGGACTTTTGACATGGACCAGAGAGGTCAGCATTTAATTTTATATTTATAGACTACACAGACAATATTATCTGTATTAAAAACTGCTCACTCAATCCTTGTCATTTTACAACCTGGGTCAGAGCCTCCATCTGATGCACTGCTGGGCTTTCTCTTCCAGTCTCCAGTTCTTTCTGCTCCTTTCCTTCCTCTTCTCCACCTTTCTCCAGCCATTGCTTTAGACCTTTCTTTGTTGCTGCTGTTCTCACTGACACATGTTCACCTAATTTCTCTATCTCTGTCTCTCTCTCTTAATTTCCCTCTCAGCCTTTCTCCATGTGGATAAAAAGATATGGATATCTAGGTATGCCTACTTCAATATAGATATGGATATAGATATAAAGCCATATAAACCTATTGTAATATGTATGCAGCCTTCTCCTATATCTCATGTCTCTACATCTCATCTCATTACTTTCCTTCATCCCTATTGTTTTTCCTCCCTGGAAGAACTGGTGCAGGACAAAGACTCTTGGATTAAGGGCATCCCTTGAGTTTTCATCATTGGAGTTGGTGTTCTGGGGTTGGGGAAATGGCAGAGACGTGTATTGATGTCAAGCAACTCTAGATTTTGAAAATTGAGAGAAGCTCCTCTCTCGGGCAATGTCTAAGTCAGAAGTCAGAGTCCAGTGTTCCAGACCTCCCATATGTGCAGGCAGCAGTGATGATAAAAAAGAAGCTGTTACCTTCAGTGTAGATTCTCCTCCCTAAGTATCTGTCTCCTGTTCTTCCCCAGTACAAGTCTCCAGAAGTTGATGCATCATATTGATTAATGCTGGATCTAAACTAAACAAATGGCTAAAAGAGTGAAATGGAGAACCCATAGCAAAGTGGTCCTGGAAGGAATTCAGCACTGGAATTCCAGTTGAAACCAACAAAATAAGTTTTGTAAGGCTATTTCGACTGCCATAAGGCAAAAACAGTGATACGTCCATGTCAGAACCAGTGTCAGAGAATATGTGAAATCAGTGCCTAGATGTTACCTGGGTACCAAGGAATTTTACAGTTAGAGATAACCAATATAATCTGCATGGTGACTATGTTACTTGGGGGCACCATTTGTATTCAACAACAGTCCAATGAGGGGGTCGTTTTTTAAAGTATCTGTTTGCAAACATGCTTTCTCTTACAAACTGGCTATTTGACATTCATTCTATGGATCTGAGAGTCTTTTTGGTGACTTGGTCATAACCAGATAGTCCGTTACAACTAGACTGTTGGTCATAACCTAAACCTGCCACTGTGTGGGAGACAGGGAAAACTATAATTTGAATGGCTTTAATAAATGATGTTCCCTGGACAACCATGAAGTGGTGTGGCTTTGGTCTCTACTGATTGGACTGAGGCTGCTTCTGCCAGTGGACACCCTCCTCTAGTTTCTGTGTCCTCACCTGTGAAATCAGGGTAATGATGCTGCTCCATCCACACATGACAGGAGGATTAATTAGGTGCTATATTTAAAAGACTTTAGATCCTTGGAGGAAAGTGCAGTGTAACTGATATCTAAGAAGATAAAATATTTAAGCCATAGCCTCCAGGGGCCGTTAATCTTATTGTATTTTCAGCATTCTAGAAATTTTGTATGAAAACATTCTTTAAGAAAGTGTCTCTGTCCAGACAGCTGAGGAAGAAACACTTGCTGAGAGAGGAAAATAGCTTAGTGTTGTATCCAGAATCAGCCTTCTCCTTCTCTATGTCAACTCTCTGTCTTTCAAGATTGCAGAATCAATAGTGTCCCTAAGTCTACTGGCCATCACCGGCCACTATTTATGAAACCAAGGAGAAATGTGAAGAAATAAAGGAGGAAAGAACAACACAAAAGTCAATATTTATCAAAAAAACAACACAATCAGTTGCTGGACAAAGATTTTCAACCAAGTAAATAATGGGAAATAATCATTTTATGCAATGTTATTTCATCAATGAAAATTTTGGATATATGTTTTCTTTGAGCTGAAAGATATTTAATTTATAGTTCTCCTGATTTAGATCGTACATTCCTAAACTTACTTGGTTTACTGTGCCTTTTTTCAGAAAAGAAAATTATTCAGCATCCCCCTGGAAATCTACCTTCTTGGAACCAATAGGAAGTGGACCACAGAACCACTGGAGAATACTACCCAATACAGCCACTAGGACAGTGTCCCCACTTTGGAAAAATGAGGAAATGAAACCTAAAGATACTAAGTGCTTTTACCAAAGACATTTTTGTCACAAGGGAGAAAAAAATCAGACCTCCTACACACAAGTGCCTTTTCCAAGGACTTGGTCTGGTTTTTGAATTTGTAACAAGATAATCTTTTTTCTTAAAGAGAATTCTTAGAATTCAGACCCTGCTCTCCCCCACTACTTCCATTTCTATCTGCTCTTAAGTCTCTTGAGTTGAAATGACATGTGTATATATATATATATATATATATATATATATACATATATATATAATAGTTATGCTCAGATTTTTATTGCACTGGTTGAGAAGCTTTGCTCAAACTAGCCAACACTAGAAAAGAAACAAAGGATTTCTTTACCTGAAAAGCAGAAGGTACAGATGGCTGTGCAGGCATAGCTGGCCAGGAGTACAACTATCCATGGGGGCCCAATCCTTTCCATCCCTCTGTCTTCAATGTGGCCTTTTCTAGGCAAATTCTCTCCAGATAGCAACTGATTGTCCCAGCCATTCCAAGATTCTTTCTTGCAGCTTGACAGCTCCCAGACAAACTTGATTCTTCCCGACTGAGGCCAGACATATTCCTAAGGAAAGACCCACATTGGGCACTTGAGATGAAATGTCTTTGATCAGTTTGGTGAGGGTAGTTGATTACATGAACTCTTACTTCATAGAGTTGGCTGTGCATTTAGTTCCATCCACATCCTCTTGACTTAGAAACAATAAGGGGTGTCTTAGACAGAAAATCAACATGGTGCACTGGAAGTTGGAACAGCATTTCGTGGGCTGACTAACTGAAAGGAGGCTTTGGTATTCCTCATACTTATGATCTTGCATATGCTTTTATAGAGAGATTGTAATATCTTGGAGCCGATGTTGACATAAGCTAGAAACATTGCACCAGTCAATACCAAGCGATTTGTGGTGGAAGGTAATAGGCACTGAACTCCACAAAGCCTGCTTTCTATCCGTATACTTAGCTTTGAATCTTTTCTCCAGAGATTTAGAATATCCCCAGCAAGATTTACCTGAGATTCATTTGCTACACAAAAAAATAAAGGTTGAAATTACATATGAAGTTGTTAAATAAAATGAGTTGCATGGATGATCTGTGGCACAAGATTCATACTCTGCCTTAACTTAGTAGGGCTAGCTTCTAAGATAACCCTTCGGATATGCAGGGAGGGTTAGATGTAACACTGGGTTTATTTGCCTCCTCTTTAAATCAGGACAATAGGAAAGATAAACTCCATGAACAATAACCCTCTGACCAAGACATCTTTCCCTCCCCCTACCCCAAGCCAGACACCAGGCTCCATGACATTCTGAGTACCCCAGGAGAGTAGGGACCAGGTTGTGATGCACTGAGCATATTAAATATAATTGCACCATTGGTTTCCTGTGTGTGACACATCTTGCCTGATTGCACTGCATGTTCAAGGAAGTTAAGAGTCGAATGGGGGAGGCTCCTGTCTGGTGACCTTTATTTTGGCGGAAAGCTAATAGACATTCTACTCTGCAGAGAGGATGCTCTCCTGGGGAATTTTCACACTGATACAGACTTTGCCTCCATCATAGTGTTTAATTGAAAGAAGAGTTACATCAAAGTTTCACCTAACAATTTGTGCAGCACTCTTCTATAATTAAAGGAAAATGATGCAAGTCTATCTTCTGTTCTTTGCTATTAGAGCTAGTTTCCTTCACCAACCCTTTTAGGCTCAGAACTATGGATGTTTATTCAAGAGCAGAGAGGGAGCTCTATAGGAGTGGTGGCAGGTAGTTGTGCTTTCTATAGCACTGGGCATAGGGTATTCTCATGTGCTGGTCTTGAGCTGGTTGATACCCAACTCATCCACAACTATCATCCATGTAAGGAATGAGTGATCATATAATGTCAAAAATCTCTGACGCTTTTCCCCTATTGGCACTCCTAGTTCTTTGCAAGTATTCCCCATTATACTCCTTTGCCCTAGAAGTAGAGAAATCAGACCAAATAATGAAAAGAGTGAGAAGATGATGCCTCCTCTTGGGGAGGAGGAGTTGTTGCAAGCAAACTGGAGCTGCTCAAGCCAAAGCAAGTTCCTTCTGAAACTTGGAAAACACTCGAGTAATCAATTACTCAAGCAAGCACAGCTCTAATATTTCTGAATTGGAAAACATCAGATGTGTGTGTTCTCCAATTTGCCTTTGTCTACCACTCATACCTTTTCTGTTGCTTGATCCACATTGGCTGCTGGAATTGTCAACCCTTTAATCTGTCCGTAATTGTACCCTTCATAGTACTTGTGAGGCCCTCCACATTCTAAGTGAAGGGTGGTCTTTATTCAAAGTGATAAATAGAAAAAGAAAGAGAAGTAGCTCTTCACGAGCTGCTTCAAGGGCTCAGACAGCCTTCTCTGTGCTCAAAGCATCCTGAAAGTGAATCTTCCTGATTCTCTGATTTTTGATGCATTTTCACTTGTTTTCTAAAGCTCTCAAAGAGTTCAGTGCTTTTAGATCACAACCAGATCCTCCAGACCAGTCTTCAAGGACCCTTCACACTTCCCAAATTATAATCATCCCACTAGCTTAGTTTCCCTCACCCCTTGCCTCTGGGATCCTAGAAACACAGAAAGCCCCAGCTTCTCCATGACTCCCCTCAGAACACTAGAGATGGCTTTGACATAATATGGCCATTCATTGCCTACACTGATGACGAGTATGTATGGTCTGAGTACCAGCCAGCTCAAGACCATTACATGAGACTATCCTGGGTCCAACACTACAGAAAGCACTAGAGAAGGCAGGATAGAGCTATGAAAGGATCGCCCCTACAACACTTTTTGGAGCACATGGGAAGCCATTCTCCTTTTTCTTAGTCATGGTAGGGCCCTTGGAAACTTGAAGCGCTGCCTTTGGCATTTGACCTCCTTACTTCCAGTCTTTCTATTGATACTATTCCCTAGACTTTGCCAGGACACATGGTGGGAATTTCCCACTGCTTGGTCCCTAGAGCTAGGGCCTCAGAAGCTGTCCTTTTAGGCAGGATGCCGAAATTTGACTGAGTTTTCCAATTCCCAAGGATCTACGAGGAGACAGGAGACTGGCCCTCTGGTCCCCAGTTCGCACACCACCCACAACAAATATAACAGAAATCTGGGATGAAACACTGGCAACAGCAGCTTGGATCTCTTGGGCAGAGCCTTAGAGGCTAACAAAGTAAGCAAATTTCCACATCCCATTCCCTGCCAATGAAAAGTCAATCTGAGTGATACTCAGGGTCCTTTCAGGCTCCTGGAACTTTCCTAGGTACCTGCTTACTGCTAAGGTCTGAAATAACTGTGAACATCCTGAAAACCAAGTTGTAGCATGCAGAC
>PVKC010034424.1:0-13720 GCA_004027635.1 Crocidura indochinensis
TTTTTTTTTTTTTTTTTTTTTTTTTTTTTTTTTTTTTTTTTTTTTTTTTTTTGGTTTTTGGGTCACACCCGGCAGTGCTCAGGGGTTACTCCTGGCTCCATGCTCAGAAATTGCTCCTGGCAGGCACGGGGGACCATATGGGGCACCAGGATTCGAACCGATGACCTTTTGCATGAAAGGCAAACGCCTTACCTCCATGATATCTCCCGGGCCCCTTTTTTGAGCTTTTTAAAAAAAATACAGGGACCAAAAATGCTGGGGACCCTAGGCTTACTCCTAAAGATGTTCAACCTAGCAGACCCTGGGGTGGTGCCTATACTCAGGAGTGCCCAGGACCAGTAGCATCGATCTACTGCCAAGCAATGCTGTTCATAGATAGAACTTCGGGACTTGCACATGCTAGACATGTGCTCTGCCTCTTGAACTCTCTCCAGGCTCCACATTTGAATGTTTTTACTACAGTTGCCCATTATTACATTTGGTATTGTAAACCTTTGAATTATTATTCTTTTTATGTTTTTGGTTTTTGGGCCACACCCAGTGACGCTCAGGGGTTACTCCTGGCTATGCGCTCAGAAGTCGCTCCTGGCAGGCACGGGGGACCATATGGGAACCGGGGGATCGAACCGTGGTCCGTCCTAGGCTAGCGCAGGCAAGGCAGCAGGCACCTTACCTCCTGTGCCACCTCCCGGCTCCCCAATTTTTTTCTTTTTATGTTTTTTGTTGATCTCTTGCATCTTTATTTTAGCTTTGAATGGTATTAGCACCTGTTTACCTCTCCTCATAGACTTTATTTAATTAATGAGATCAATAACAAGCCTAAAATCTCTATAAAATTTCTGATCACCAAGTTTATATAGAAGACTGTTAGCAGGGATTGAGTCTGCATCTTTGGGATCTTATATATGAATAGTAATACATTTTACTTTTTTTCATGAACACTTCAACTCATAGAAATCTATTCAGAATAATTTGAACAACAAATTCTAGCAATAAAGGTTTCTGTGTAATAACAAAGCAATTATTGAGTAACGACGAATGTATGATCATAGCTAATGTAAGAAGAGTTTATTATATATATATATCTTTGATTCTATAGTTGATTTATTGCATGTGCTCTATAGAGATGATTTTCTTGTGGGTGGAAAGTTGTAAAAGATGTCTACACTTAGAATGAATTTTCCTGTTTCAAGCTAAGAAAATTCTGATTGTAGGAAATTCCCTACATTTGTACTGCTAACATGTCATGATATACCTGTATAATGCACATTGCTTGAGCATAAAGCAAAGTAGCTTGTCATCATGCCCTATAAAAACAGGTTCGTGAACCCCTGAGCTTTGTCTAAGGTTTCAGGTGCTTGCCTAGCCTAAACACAGTGGTCTGTTCACTGGTAATAAAGAACTTCCTTGTTCTCCTACCATAGATTGTCTCAGTATGCTTGATTAAGTGAACATATTACAACAATATTGGCATGTTTTTACAAAGGCTGCTGCAATTTCAATAGCTGTATTGAAAGTGCTTTATTATTAGCTCTGCATGCTGAATTTTCTGAAATGGAAGAATCTAGAGTTTATTCTTTCCAGCTAAAAATCAAATTATTTGACATGAGCCATATTTTTTCTCTTGTCTTTGAGTTTTTTTAAAACATTTGCATAATCAAAATGTTTTATTTCTATAGTCTTTCTATACAACTGAGAATGTTAATCAAGGTCTCAGATTGTATCATGGCAAGAATGTGTTGCTTGGCAACAGAAGGAAAGATACAATATTTTTAGATTTAAAAATAATTCAGGGTTTTATTAAAATGATTTTATTATTTATGGGAACAATAGAATGGATGGAGAAGAAAACAACATGGCTTTCATATCATACTGTACTGATCTTCCAATGTTTTAAACAGAGATTGGGTTGCTTTGCAGGGTCCTCTTCAGCCTTGCTTTGGGGCACAAGGGTCACTTTCAGCAATATACTACTCTACAACTGTATAGTCTGTAGGTTGGAGTATTGTACTCAACAGTGCTGGAAGCAGGAGCATTTGGTGCTAGGGCTCAAAAGCAGGGCTTCCATATGTGAAACATATGGTCTAATCACTTAAACTAGTTTCCTGGTCCCTAAGCAAAAAATAAGTTTTTCTTTTAAGCTGAAACTTAGGTTTCATGATTCCTTCTACAAACTTATACCTGATGTACACTTTTCCTCCTATCAAGTTTTTCTGGAGCTAATCAAACTCACCTACTCCATCTTCCCAAGCTCATCATCTGACATGCTTCATCTTCTGATTGTATTTTAATAGTTATGTATATTGGTACAGCTTTTCTCTTTTTCAGAACTCAAGATCTGAAGGCCTTTTAAGAACTAACTTTGGGCTTTTTAATTAACTTTGCTATTTTTGGTTTTGTCTTTTGAGGGAAGGATACTGGATGAATTCCTGAGAAGCATTTGTTTCATCACTGAGATATATCTCTGACCTGACAACTTGGCTTCAAAATAATTGCTCACCTAGATTTTAAGAATTGTGAAAGACTAAGTAATTTGTCTGGAAGTTATTTCTGCATGGTACTTCCATCAATATTGTGAGCATACACTGTGACTCATAAAAGTGATCTTTTCTATTTCTGTATTAGACACAACAGAATTGCTGAGAGATTTAGAAAAGATATTTTTTACTCCATGGAAAAGTAACAGAATAGAGCTCAGATCTGAAGTTTGTCCAAGAATATGAAGGAAAGAACCATTTCATTAAGCTGTGTGTGTCTGTGTGTATTTGTGTGTGTATGTAGTTGGGGGCACGTGGAGAGTAGGTTTGTATGTATGCAAGGATGTGAAAAGTCTTTTATATATATATTTATTATAATCATAGTGGTTTACATGTCATTCACAATACTATTCCAGTTACATATAAATATTGAATCAGGGGCATTCCCATCACCGAGTGGTCCTCCCTCCACCTCCGTTCCCATTCTGCCTCCCATATCCTCCACCATCTCCCCGGGGTCTTCTAGATTGAGTGACCACCCTCTGTTTCTGGTTTATTACTTAGTGATCTTATATCTGATTGGGCTTGGTGTCTCCATTGCTTCTCCCTCTAATTGGGAGGCAGGATTAGATAGTTCGAGTTTTGTGATTTTGTTAGGGGAAGAGTACAGTAATAGAATGGGGTAAAAATTAACTATGCTTACAATGGGCAGAGTTCTTCTAGCAGCTCTCATCCTCAGTTTGAGAGAAGGGGAAAAGAAAAGGTGAAACATCACAACATTTTACAAAGACATATCAAATAAGACATCTAGTGAGCACTGCAGCGATAAAGATATGCCCCACATAATAGCCATGGTCTTGAGATAAAAGACATGACGGAGCGCAAAAAAAATCAAAGAGAATAGACAAAAGAAAAAGTAAATATATAAGTAAAATAGTGGACTACTACTTATATATCTACACCAAAATAAGATGGTCAACAAAAACTAGATAAGAGAAAAATAAAATAGTAATAAGAAAAATAAATAAAAAAAAGAAAGATAGAAAGGAAGAAAGAAAGAAGAGAAAAAATTGTTTTGAGCTTCTTGTCTCTCTCTTTTGTGGTTTTTGGGACCCACCCGGTAGTGTTCAGGGGGTTACTCTTGGGTCCATGCTCAGAAGTTGCTCCTGAAATGCCAGCGGACCAAGTGGAACACTGGTATTCAAACTGATATCCTTCTGTGTGAAAGGCAAATGCCTTACCTCCATACTATCTCTTTGTCCCTTCCTTTTTTTTTCCCTTCTGCATAGGCACATTAAAAATTGGGGTCGTTCGAGAAGGGAATCCCCTTGGCCTAAGAGATACAGGGTTTCTTCCCCCTTGGAATATATCGTGATGGGATTATCTGTAGACTCTTTTCAAGTTCATTTACTCTCTCCTTGATGTTTTTTCCGTGTTGTATGGAAGACTTCTGCTCTGATCTGGACAATGATATCAGACCTTTGTATCTAGAGGTCTCAGTCTCTGCACAGGTCAAGGAGTAGAACTTACGATGAAGTCTTTGTTCGTGATTTCAAAAGTTGTGTTTCCTCAGCGTCATTTTCATCTGTCTTTTGCAGTTGGTGGTCTTGGGCCTTGCGTTGATCCTCTGGTGGAGCCTGGGATACCGTCTTTTGCTATGTTTCCTGAAGACCCGTTCAGTTGCAATTGTCTCAGTCAAGTCTCTGAAATTAGTGATCATGGTTGTTGTGCAGGTCGTAGGACAAACCCTAGACTAGGGCTTTCCTGCTGGTCCCAGACTACATAGTGCCCAGCGTGGTTCTATCTGCCAGTCTTCCGTAGATCATGTTCTTGACTTTTGCACAGCCCAAAGTGTGACCGGTCTTCTGCCTTTGTCTTATCCTTAGTTGATAAGGTACCCTGTTCTTCTCTTTTTTTGGGGGGGGGGGCACCCAGTGATGCTCAGGGGTTAATCCTGGCTATGCGCTCAGAAGTTGCCCCTGGCCTGGGATGTGACAAGTCTTTAATGGTATTTGTCTCTGTTACTCAAACACTGGCATGGTAAATATTATGAACTTGCTTTGCTTTTCTCATAAACTGATAATGACGATAGTTTCAACTTTACACAGTTCTTAGAGTTTAATAATAAAACACAGCATAAGGCACATGTTGAATGCCTATTATTGATGAAAAATTTAAAGGCAGTAATATAAAAGTATATGTTGTTTCACAGTTTCTTCTAGTTAATTCCTCTCTGCTTGACCATAAAATTGAAATTCAGTTGAGAAAGAGGAGTTTTTACCTACCTTAAACTATGTACTAATTGATAAAAAATATTTAAGTATATTAGATGACTTCACTTACCTGTAGTATATAAAATAAATCAAATTATGGAATGTAAGGTATCAAAGAGAGGAATCCCAGGTTCCTAGATTATAGATCTGAGGACTGAGAGGAAAGAAATTAAGGAGGGGAGTAAGAAGAAACAACAGGGACTTCAGACACATTAGTAGTATAGAGGTCTGATATATGTCTATATCTGAACCACAGAACTAAAACTGAAATTCAAACTATAATAACCAAACTTCAAAATGTGCCTAGTAAGGAGGCATGCTGTAAGATGGAAGAGAAATTTTGGACCTTAATGGAGGGAAATGGACACTGGTGGTGGGATATATGTTGGAACATTGTAAGCCTGAAACTCAACTATGAATAAACTAGTTGAACATAGTTCTTTAATAAAAATAAGTTTTTATATTATGTATTTTTCTATCACCAAACTGAAATAAAAAAGACAAAAGGATTGTGTAATAGTTTTGGAGATTCTCTCTTCTTAGTGGTCTTTTTCTCCCTGTTAAGTCAACAGTAACATCATCCTACCCTAGTTTAGGATTTTTATGCTTTGTATAATTTTTACCAGAGGAGTTAGATAATATTCTCAGTAGAAATTATTTTCTTTAGATATATCTACAGCTTCATCTGTCATTTCTTATTCAGAGCTTTTTCTTTCTGTGTTACCTTATAAAGACTTCCCTCAACATCATCAAGACTGGAATATCTGTACTTATTATCATTTATTTTATTGAGTTATTTTGAGGGGAAGGAGGATTGGACAGAGCTCAGTTGCTACTTCCAGACCTCTTTGTTTAGGGCACCTTATGTTGCTCTAGGGAATGTATGTGGTGCTGAGATTCACACTGCGGTATGCCATCTGCAAGACAAACACTTAACCCCTATAATATTTCTAGTCCTTAACTGAGTTTTTGGATGTCTATAATATGTTTTCTAAAGCATGTTTTTGACTAAAATTTTTTTCAAATGTTTGGAATGCTCTCTAGAGGTGCTTGGGGGTTCAGGGCTATTTTTCATTATTCTCAGTTTGACTGTTCAGCACTCATGTCAGGTATGTGATACGGTGCTTGGAGATCATGTGAAGTCAGGGATAGAATTTGGGGCTTCATACATTAAAGCATGCACTCAATATCATGAGTTATCTTCCTCAGACCTTCAGTGAGGTTTTTAAATTACAGTTACTAATCCTGGGAAAACTTTGTGATTAGCAGCTATTTTGCATCTTTCTTCTGCAAAGTTATGAAGGCTTTGATAATGTTCACAATCATGGATAGGGAAAAAGAGGGGGGAAAAGCTTGGGGAAAGAAAGTAGGAGAATAAGGAAAAGGTACAGTATAGTGACTAGTAAGTACTATAGGCATCTGATTTTATTCTATGTTCATACATTTTTCTTGTCTTTCATTTATTTTAAAGATAGAGCCATATTGAAAAAGTTACAACCAGATCTATACATCTAGATTTATTTTTCTAAATGAAATATGAAAAGTGATCAATTTTTAAAACAATACCTTGTACAAATTAGTATTAGAGAGCCTATTCATCTTTGTATGTGTGTTTTTTTTTCCTGAAGCAAAGATGAATCAGTCCTAACAAAAGACTTTTCTTTAGAAAATCAATAAGACTTTCACCTTGAGCTAACTTTGCTTTAGAAGCAAGATATATCTGAATTGCAACTGATATTTCAGGAGAGAAATGATTCTTGTCAGAGCATTTTATTGAGATTGATATAGATATTAGTTAGTAAAATATGCTTAAGTAATACTACACCAAATTAAAAAAAAATGTGTGTGTGTGTGTTTGTAGTTTTTGAGTCACACTTGGTGGTGCTTAGGAGATTCCTGACTTTTTGTTCACTTCTGGTGATACTGAGAATCAAAACTGGGCCTCTTGCATGTCAAGCATATGCCTAGTCCTCTGAACTACCTTTCTCTGGCCCCTAAAAGCAATCAGATGGTGACATTTAGCAAGGTGCCTTAGACATTCCTTTGTCTCTTTAACAGTATAGTTGTTAATACTATATATTAATATATTGTTAATATTATATTATATATTAATTATATATTGTTAATAATATATATTATATGCTTCATTTTCTAGTTTTCTTTAGATTGGACAAAAAACATATTCTTTGGACTGGATAACAAGTTGCATACTTACTTTGACTAATTGAACTAGTCTCTTTTTGCTAAAAATGCCAGTAACACATGGCAGATAATTTAGGAAGATAGGCTTACTCTGAAGATAGATTCATAGGGCAATGATGTGATTGTTGGACACAGCAGTAAAAGTAAAAGAAATTAGTTATTAAAAACATCATAAAACGGATAACGATTCATTTCATTTTATAGGGAGTTCCAGCATTTATTTTTATTAGAAATATTGCAACTAAATTACAAAGCCTCAATTTTTCTCAGTGCTTTCAGGCTTGACATTAGAAATAAAATTTGAAAAGAATAAATGAATTACTCTTTCTTGGCTCTTACCATGACCACCACCTCCTTGTTTCTGGGTTTCAGCTTATGCATTACCTTTGAGCCCTACCCAGATACCCAATCTGTAGGAACTTCTGTGTCTTCTGTTTTCTTTTTTGTTTCCAAAACATCAATCCCTTTAGAAGGCATCTAATTTTTACTTGTCTATTCTCTTCCATCTCCAAAAATATGAATTTCAGAGATTAGGGATCTATCACTGGCTTCTGAGGAAAAGAATATATTATGAGTAGAGGAGTGCTCTAAGAATTAAAAAAAGAATAAAACGAATTGTTTCCAGTTCAGAAACTGCTTTTGCTTTATTATCTTGCACTGAAAGCCTGCTTAGGTGCTTAAGTGTTCTGGACAAGCTCTGTTAATCTGTTTGTTACATTTTAGTATTGCTATATAAAAGTTGCATAAACATGTTATATAATCTGGTATTTTTTCATCTATTAAAAAGCAACATGCAAACCAAAGATGAGATTTGGAAACAGAGGAGAAATATAGAAGAATTATTTCCTTGAAGTTTTTTTAAAATTTTAAAGTTATGTTATGTTGAAATGTTTTTAATTGTTTGTTAAATTATCATGACACTAGACACTTTTGTAGACTGGAAATTAAGAATATATTAACCTTCTTCTTGGGAAAATACCTAATAATATCCCTAACCTAAGGTGGAAGGAAAGATAAGTTAGGTAAGAGAATAAAGTGTTTGATCCCTGAAATGGTCTCTTAGGAGCCTTGACTTTGGGCTTTGGCTTGCTCAATTTGACATTGTCTTTTCTTTACTTTATTTTTTTTTTATTTTTTTGAGCTACACCCATTTGATGCTCAGGGTTTACTCCTGGCTAAGCATTCAGAAATCACCCTGGCTTGGGGGGTCCTTATGGGACGCTGGGGAATCGAACCGCGGTTCTTCCTTGGCTAGCGCTTGCAAGGTAGACACCTTAGCTCTAGCGCCACCTCACAGGCCCCCATATTTTCTTTTTAGAGAAATCATAAAGCAGCTTGAGTCAGTTTTGCTCCATTTGCCCTAATAAAGCTTATGAATCTAGGTAACTTCATCTTATAAAAAAGCAAAAGCTTTTAGGGAAAGATGGGAGGACTCATAACTGCAACTATATGTGGCCATGCGACTTTTGTTTCAATTGGGTAAAATAATCTAGTCTTCTCAATATGTTTTCACTGTAGACTTTGTTTGATTGTGATACCTAGAAACTTAGGGAGTTACTGACTTCAGAAAGATCTCTGTCCCATAGCTAGTTGCTATTGTTCATTTTCTTTTTCTTTCTTTCTTTTTTTTTTGAGAAAGCCCTTATCTTATTTAGTGATGTTTATGTTTACTCTTTTCAGATCCTTTCTTCCCATTCTTTTCTACTATTCCACTAATTTCCAGTTATCACCACTTCACTGAGATGTTTCCATCAGAGTTGCTAATCATATCCATGTTGTTGATACCAAAAGGCATTTTTTAATTATTTAGAAGCTTTAAATAGGTGATGGCTATTCTGTCCTTATAACTTATGGCTTGAGTTTTGGGACATCATATTTTCTGCTTGCTTCTCTGGCTATTCTTGGACCCTCTCTTTGAATCTTCAGTGTAAGTGTAGTTCAAACCCTCTCTCCTATAGTTTTCCATTGCCTACTAATTTAGATTATTTAATTTGACTGCATGGCTTTAAATGTTAACTTAATACAGATTGTTCTTAAGTGTGTAGCCATGACTTCTGTAGAACCTAGGATTCTATTAGAATACCATGATTATTAGACTATTCAATTGGCATCTGACATTTTCCCCAAACCAGACATTGCATATATTTCTCATAGCCTTTTTTTCTTAGAAATTCCTCATGGCATTGCTGATTGTGGAAAATGGCACATGTTGCTCGAGTCAAAAATCTAGTATTCACTTTTTTTTTTCTTGTATTTCTATTGGCAAGTCCATTTTCTCAATCTCATTTTTCATGGTTTACTATTTTCCCTAATTAAAGGCACCATTTTTTTAAAATAGAGACTGTGAGTAGAGACCAGGGGTTTTATAGCCTATAGACTCCCTTAATTAATGCATAATG
The DNA here is from genome assembly GCA_004027635.1 of Crocidura indochinensis. Lineage (NCBI taxonomy): Eukaryota > Metazoa > Chordata > Mammalia > Eulipotyphla > Soricidae > Crocidura > Crocidura indochinensis. Next base: position 9,352 of record PVKC010034424.1, read on the forward strand.
GAAACTTCTATTGATATCATAATTCTCTTATCTTCTCTTAAAAGGTTATATCTTACTGCAGTATTCAGCTCACTTTACTCCTTTTTTCTTCCATGAATTCACTGAGCACATTCCTAAAAGATCTTCTGAATTCATTAGATGGCAAGTGGAAGTGCTTCCTTAATCACTGATATTCTCATTTTTTGTTTTGTTTTGTTTGTTTGTTTCTTTGTTTGGCCACACTTGGTGGCACTCTGGGGTTACTCCTGGCTCTACACTCAGGAATCAGTCCTGCCAGGCTTGGGAAGGGGGCATATCAGATGAAGGATCAAACCTGGGTCTATCTTGGGTTGGTGATGTGCAAGATACTACCACTGTGCCATATCTCCTGCCTCGTGCCTCATTTACTGATATTTTCTGAATTTTTGTCAAATATACCATATATGTCAAATATATATTGACTTCAAAGTATAAAAAGGTATATGTATTGGTCTCTTTACCGTATATAATGTTAAATGTTCGTTTTTCATCACTTTTTAATGTGTTTGACACATCATGAGAACTAAATAATTTATTTACAGATTGAGTGTATGTAAAGATATTTATGATTTTCAGAAGACAAAAAGAGTGTCCAGTCACATCAAAACTGTTGATTTATACTTCATGACTTGTCTTTTGTGCCATTATATGGATCAATGTCTTTTGTATTGTGCCACTATAAACATTTCAGAAATTCACATTAAAAAAAGAGATTTGTAAACCAAGAAAGCAAGATCAAGATCCAAATCTCACACTTTACACAAAAGTCAATTAAAGGTGAATTAAAGACCTTGAAATTAGACCCAAATCCATACAATTCATTGACGAAACATAATCAGGGTGCTCAAAGACTTAGATCTTAAACGAGTCTTCAGTGATACTGTGCCAATGCCAAGGACTATAGAATCAAATCTGAATAAATGGGACTAAAAATCAAACTAAAATGTTTTTGTATAGCAAAAGCAATACAGGCTAAAATTAACAGATAGCTAATTTTTACACTCATATATCATATAAAGAATCGTGATCTAGTATATACAAAGGACTCACAAAGGTTAAGTCCACAAAACTAAAAATTCCATCAAAAATTGGGGAGAGGTAATGAACAGACACTTCTTTGAGAAAGACCAACAGATGACCAACAGGTACATGAAGAAAAAAAGATCATCATTACTTACTGTTAGGGAAATTTAAATCAAGACAACAATGAGATATCATCGTATACCAGTGAGTATATTAAAAATATACAGTGACAGTGACATATTAAAAATAATGGGCACAATCAGAATTGACAAAGATGTGGTTATGAAAGGACCTCTCATCGACTGCCGGTGGTAATGCTGCCTGGTTCAATTGAAAATAGTATGTAAGTTCTCAGTATACTAAAATTTGAGGTGCCATGTGACCTAGCAATTCCACTTTTGGGCATCTATCCCTAGAATAGAAAAACATTCATCCAAATGTGTGTATGTACACTACCATTCATTGCAGCACTCAGTAAAGTAGATAAAACTTGATATCAACCTAGATGTCCAATAACAGACAAGTGGACTATATATAATGGAATACTACAGAGCTGTAAGGAATGATGAATGCATTCAATTTGCTGCAACATGAATAGAACTGGAAGATATGGTAAATGAAGTAAGTCAGAAGGAGAAATACAGAATGATACCACTTATATGTTGTATTTAGGATAGCTGCATGAAGAAAGGCAATGGTCTAAATGAGAGGGAGTTGTTTTGAACACCCTTGTCCATAGACTATATCAAGAAGAATGAAAGAAATTGAGTAGAAGAGGAGAAAATCAAATATGAAAGGATGGAGGCTAGGGTCCAAGTAGTCTTAGATGCATTGCTGGTGTTAAAAAAGGACAGAACTAAATATCCAAGCCAAGGTCAAGTACAATGAAATCAAGAGTCCTAAACTTTCATAATCCAAACTTAAAATGGGCCTGTTATACTTGCAGGCTGAGGGGCAGGAGGTGTTGGCACTCTGGGAACATTGGTGGAGGGAAGTTGACATTGATGGTGGAATTGACTCTGACATGTTGTATGTCTGAGATCCAACTATGAAGGACTTTGTAATCACAATGGTTTCAATAAAATCAAATAAAATTTTCAAAAAGGCAGGAACAAGAGCTTCTGAGCCTATCTTGGTCCTGGAACTCTAGGCTGCTGATTAGATGGTATAATTTGATCATATTCTATAAAAGTGATAGAAAATCTGAGACTCTGACAGATGAAATCACTTGAATGATTATGCATCTTGTGACTGTTTAACTGAAATTAAACCTAATTATTCTGCCTACAGAAACTGTTTCCATGAAATGTAGAACTTCTTTTGTTGTTTCATTTATTGAAAGTAGAAGGAGGAATTTATGTTAAACATTTTAAGGAATCCTGGCACACTTTAAAGCAAAAGTTGGCTAGCATTTTTCATAAAAGGATAGCAAAATTTTTCACTGGCTTTGTAAACCTACAGGTCTTTGTTGTAACTCCTCAGTGCTATTTTTGTGTCAAAGAATCATAAATGATATGCAAGAAAATTGATGTGCTACATTTCAATAAAACAATTTTGGGGCAGTAAAATTCGAGTCTATAATTTTAGCATGTTTCAAAATTAAAAATGTTTTCAACCATTTAAATTAACTTTTAGACATTAAAATGCAAGTATTGGGCAGTTGCTAGCCCTGAGATCATTGTTTTGACCTCTGCTTAAAGGACATTATTAAGGTCCTCACATACTACATTGTTAGAGTTCATTCTTTTCTTATTGGTGTGCAGGTACCTTTTCCATATAATACACATATAGGTAAGTATTCTACCATTTGAGCTATATCCTGACCCCAGTATTTGTGACTTTAAACCTAACTAAGTCACTCTGCTAATACAGGTTTGGAAACTGACTAGATAAAGAGTCAAATTTAGCAAACCTATGTGGCAGAGGAAACACTTTTCTCTCTCTTCGTATTACCCCCCCCACACACACACACAAACATACCCCAAACACGCACACTGAGCCTTCAGGATATACCTTCTATAGCCAACAAAGCCTGTCCTGTAGATCAGCATCTGCAGAGCAAAAACTGACATAGCTAGAAAGGTTGAGTCCCCTCCTCACTTGATGGAAATCCATGTAAGACTGTCTCTAGAGGGGCCCGGGAGATAGCATGGAGGTAAGGCGTTTGTCTTTCATGCAAAAGGTCATCGGTTCGAATCCCGGTGCCCCATATGGTCCCCTGTGCCTGCCAGGAGCAATTTCTGAGCATGGAGCCAGAAGTAACCCCTGAGCACTGCCGGGTGTGACCCAAAAACCAAAAAAAAAAAAAAAAAAAAAAAAAGACTGTCTCTAGAGCACGAATACCTATAGCTGTCTCTAAATGGATTTGGGACCACTGTCTTTAATTTAGACACAAAACTGGTCAGGTCACAAAAGGGGCCAATAAGGAATTTCATACCTAGATTACACCATCCTACCCCAGGTAGCCGTTGACGGAAACCCCAGGTGCATTGACCTGTCTCTTCCCTGCTATACATTTGAGGTCTTAAAGAACAAACATCTTTAAATTAGGTGGTATATAACCTCCCACTTGAAAAAAACTGAAATAAGAAGGAAAAAAGTTCAGCAGTGACTTGTGAAGATGGGATTTCTGACAGCAAATATGAAATAACTATTATGGAAAAAATTAAGAAGATATATCAAATGTACATTAACATGTAATGAAACATTAATTAAATAAGGAAAGAAAAACAGTAGAGGAATTAAAGGGAACAAACAGATTAAGGCTATAAAAATTTAATCAAATGATGGATATGAGAAACACAATGGATAAAATCATTCATGGTAAGCATAAAAATTTCATTTTGCAGAGGAAATAGTAAGTGAAATTAAAAGTAAAGTTCTCATAATACCTCAAGTGGAAGAGGAAAGAGAAAAATAATATTTAGTAAAAGCAAAGAAACAACTTGAGAACTTCGGAGATTACTAGATGAGAAGACATAATATACTTTCTGGGTGTACCATAGGTAAGATAAAGGGATGAGTATAAAGTAATAAGAGAGAACTGGGGGGCATAGCTATAGTACAGCAGGTAGGCATTTGCCTTGCATGTTACCACCCAGGTTAGATCCTTGGCATTCCAAACATGTGGTCTACTGAGTCTGCCAGAAGCATTCCTTGGCACCACCAAGTGTGGACCCAAAACCAAAAAAAAAAAAAAAAAAAAAAAAACCTTAATAGTCTAAGAATAAATGAAATGACGGGGCCCGGGTGATAGCATGGAGGTAAGGCATTTGCCTTTCATGCAAAAGGTCATCAGTTTGAATCCCAGTGCCCCATATGGTCCCCC
>PVKC010034425.1:0-13886 GCA_004027635.1 Crocidura indochinensis
TTTTTTTTGGTATTTTGGCCATGCCCAATGGTACTTAGGGTTTATTCCTGGTTCTATGCTCTGATCACTTTCCAATGGACTGGAGTATTTGGGGGTGCTGATTATATTCTATGACTAAATTCTTGCTCAAGTTGACCTTGGAATTAGCAACTCTTGCTCAAGTTGACCTTGGAGTTAGTTTTTTGGAAAGAGGATGATTTCCCATATTTACAATTCTTTAAATATACTTTTAATTTCCTAGGGCAGATTATGGGCTCCATATTAAGGCATTTGCCTGTGTATGATTCTTTATATTCCAAAATTTTATGTTTGGAGTCATTTTATTGCCCTGTCATATGGATAAAGTACTCAAAACCTTAAAAAAATCTGTCTGAGAATGCAAATATACTGTCTCTCCAATTGTGAAAGAAAAATGAAAAGGATAACAAGTGCTAAAATGGTGTCAGCTAGTTGAATATAAACCAACTCAATTCAATGTTCACTATACATGCACAAATATTTAATATGAGAGTTCAGGGTTACATTTTATTGTGCTTGATAGAGTAAATAAGCAGGCCTCTCATTATAAGAACATTTAATGGGCTCAAATAAAACACAAGACATTTGTACATATCGCCTTCAAATTATTTTTAAAGTATTCCTCGAGGCCTAGAGATATAATACCTGAGGTAGAGTACTTGTCTTTTCTTACATATGGCCAACTCCATTTGAATTCCTGGCTCCACTGTGGTCCCAGAAGCAAAATGAGGAATCAGTCCTGAGCACAGAGACAAAAATAGTCTCTGAGCACCATAAGCCAGACCTAACACTCACCAGGAAGCCTGACCTAATATTTGATTTTCTAATGGCTTAGCTTAGTTTCCCCGTGCTAACTCCACCCTAACTGCTTAAAATATATCTTTTTCAGTAGCCTACTAATCTGTTAAATGACATTGTTTGCAAAGTCCTGTTAGATTCAATCTTCTATTTCTTTATAACTTGACTTATCTTCCTGAGCCAACTCAAACCTGTTCATGAAGGCTTTCTTATGTATTTCATCAGAAAGTGTCTTCTTTATGCCTACATTTTTTAGTAGCTTGTTGCATCATTTAAAGCAAATATTAGTATTGCTTTGCACTATGTTCCTTGTCTGTGTCTAATCCAATCTAAATATAAATACCCCAATATATATAATATATTATAATATATATACTCCAAATACATTTACCCCAAATATAAATATAAATACCCCAAGGAGGCAATTATGTCAAATTAACATCAAGGTTCTGGATATTGTTTAGCATGATGCAATTCATAATGTAAATGATTCTACAACTATTTGAATGACTATAATATGGATGGCTTATATTGATTCACAGTGACAGGATCAAAGGCACCAGGGAAATTATCATTTTGATAGATTAGGAAAAAGGCAAGCTGGGTTTGGTAGTACAAATCTAGATTTACTTCAAAAGTGAAGCCAAATCAATTTGCCAACGCACTAATATGCATGTAAGAGAAAAATGGACATCAATCCCTTATTCTGAGACTTCAAGTGAGCAAATGAAACAGACTGTTGGGAGCAGAATGAGCAGGAGAAGCCAGAGCTCTGTTTGGATACATTACATGGCAGATGCCGGATGGAGATCCAAGACTGCATGTGAATCTGTAGGACTGTTGAGATCAGGAGAAGGGGTGCAGCTGGACAAAATAATTGAAAATCATAAGCACAGACAGTTTTTAGAGAAGTTGGATTGGTTGCTACATCTGGAGACCAAGCATAGAATGTGAAAATGAAGAAGCGTCCACAGGAAGTAGGACTCTTGCTTTGCATATAGCCAACCCAGGTTTGATCTCCAGCATCCCATATGTTTCCCTGAGCACTTCCAGGGATAATTCCAGAGTATAGGCTCAGGACTAGTCCTTGAGCATTGCTGGATGTGACCTCAAAACTAAAAATAAAACAAAAGGAAAAGCATTCAGGAGAGAGAAAGACTGACAGAGACGGAGGGAGACAGACAGACAGTGGGAGAGGCACAGAGAGAAAAAGAATAGCAAGTAAGCAATTAGGGCACATACTTTGCATACAGTTGACCCTGATTAAATCCTTGTTACCCCATATCATCCCTAGAGCTCTGTGAGGAGGGATCCTTGAGCACAGAGGAGCCTGAGCACTACTAGGATGTCCCTCTCAAAAAGTAAAAGAGTATTCAGGGACCAAAGAGAGTTCAAGGTTAAGGCACTACTTTTCATGCAACTGACCTCATTTAGATTCTGAACACCACCAAGTCTTCCCTAACATTAAGAGGTTCCATCCTGGAATCCAGTACTACCACCCAACACTTCTGAGTGGTCAGAGTGACCTTTGGTAACACAGGTCCTGACCCACACAATGGCATCAGGCCCTCACTCTGAATCTACCACTTAGTGGGCTAAGAATTAACAGGAGGGATCCCTAGGCCTGCTGAGCACCTCTTGGAAATGTGAAAATTTAGAAAATAAAGAGGAAGAAGATGCATAAGACATTAGATGAGTGAGCATGACTCACCTATATAAGGGTTGAGAAGCTGCAGTCTGTGGACCAAAGAAAAATTCGAGAAAAGGGAAGGGTGGTCAGTTCTGTTGATGATGCTAATGTTCTTCATGGGTTAGTGTTTCAAAATAGTGAAAGTGCATTAAAGAGTATGTTTTGTGTATATTTATTGATCCAACACACAAGTAAGTACAAAATTATGGGCACTTATAGGCATTCTTAGTGGCAGAATAAAAATGTGACTCTCTGTGTGAGACATTGAAAAATCATCCGCCCTTGGAAGTTAATTGAATCAGAGCAGCATAAGAAATTACCAGCTCTAATACTGCTCATACAGTAGAGCATCATAAGAAAGTGGGTCCTGAGAATAAAACAGCTCTCACATGAGCTCTGAAAAGGTCTGCATCACTGTGAAGTGAAGGTGCCAGGGTCCACTCCTTGAGAAGGAAGATGGGCCCTTGAGAACTGACTTTTCACTGAAGCATTGTGGGCAGGATGTTGCCACCATATCTTGGTGGCTTTCTTCCCTGTGTATTTCTTCCTGAAAAAAAATTTCACCTTCAGCTTCTGGACTTACTTTTCTAGATTATTCTTACATTGATGCTTCTGCATGGCCCAAAGTATTTATGGAGTCAGTTTCATTTGCTTTAGTTTCTTTGATCATTGCTTATTACATTTCTCTAGGGAACAGTTTTTTGCAAAGAGAAAGTATGACATGATAAACACTTGAGCAATCTGAACATTGTGGGGTATCTGATTATTTCCTGTTCATCAAAATCGGGATAGTATCCTTTTTAAATTAATGGGAATAAATTTAGGAAAACTACATTTGTATTTGGAAAGATTTCCACTGTGCTAGAGGAAATTCCCTTGCCTGTGTTTAATGGGATCTGGAGTATTCTTGATAAAGGGATGAAGAGCTCACAGGTGTTAATGAATATTTAGGATAATAACTACATATACATGATTTTTTAATGTAACAATATCTAGATTTTAAATTTTATGTGTGATTCTTCCAAAAGCTGTTTACATCTTAACTTATTTTATTTGGGGGACACACCTGGAGCCACTTGGGTATTATTCTTGGCTCTGTGCTCAGAAATTACTCCTGATAGTTTCAGGGGACCACATAGCTATAGGATGCCTGGGATCAAACCTATGTCAGTCACATGCAAGGCAAATGCCCTACCCTCTGTGAAATCACTCCAGCCCCTTAGTTTACTATTTTTTCTCATTTATTTTCTTTTAAGTTGAGTCCAAGAAGCAATTGAACGTATTCTTTATATTTTATCATTCACACCTCAATATATATTCATACTAATCTATATACGATCTTCTGTAATTTAATTAAGCAGTTTGTTTATGATCATAATTTGATATGTTATTGTGCTGTGGAAATTTTGCTCTGATATGAAAGACAGAAAAAAGTCAGAAGTTTAAGTTTGTTTCTACTCAAAGAAATAAATAGAAATTGGTGACTATTCCAAGCAAGTTGGAGGGTCAAATGATCCAGGGTTAAAATCCCTAGATTTAGTGCAGTTTTCTTAAGTATTTTAAAGTGATTTCTATGATAACATGTTCCTTTTTTTGTTTTTATCTTTGTTCACAATGACCTTTTGGGTGAAAAACAATTCCTTCCTCTATGATATTATCTTATGTTTACTAAACATTGGTCTCCTCCCATGTCTAAAAACATTCTTTTAATTCTACAATTGTTCTCTATTCTTGGGCTTCTTTTATTGTGTGTCACCAATATTACTCATGGGCTCTTAGAATCCTTTTATCTGTTTATTCTGTGCTAGATCAACTTTGATTTATTTATGGCTAAATAGAGCTTTTAGCTCCCAAGATTTACCTTGTGTTTTGTGGTCGTAGGTCTTATTTTATGAGCTGGAGTGTTCATTTCTGCCAATTTACACCTGTTTCATTATTCATGGCCTATTTTCTTTAATGCCTTCATTTTCTGAAGATTCTCACAGAGGACCTTATTTTCTCTGCTTGTAGTTGATGTGAACAATTATTGCTTTGATTTTGTAAAGAAAAAATGTGGAATTCCTTCCCAGAATCTGGCTGGGATACTAAAATGTTCCCTTAGATAGCATAATAAAAGAACTCTCTAAATATAACTTTGATCACATTCTTTTTCTTATTTAAAATCCTACACAGAGATTAGATTTACTAGCAGGACTAGAGCACATGCCTTGTCATGACTCTAAGGCTGCTTCCTGACACCAAAACAAAACAAAAACTGCGTTATAATGATATATCATAGCCTTAAAGATAAACGCTCTATTGGGGGGCCGGGCGGTGGCGCTGGAGATAAGGTGCCTGTGCTAACCTAGGATGGACCGCGGTTCGATCCCCCGGTTCCCCATATGGTCCCCCGTGCCTGCTAGGAGCGACTTCTGAGCGAATAGCCAGGAGTAACCCCTGAGCGTCACCGGGTGTGACCCAAAAACCAAAAAAACAAAAAACAAAAAAAACAACGCTCTATTGGGGGAAGTACTCCCAAGCAGTGCTCAGGGATCTTAAAGGTCAGTGATCCTGAGTTAGTGATTCTGAGCCAGTCCAGCCTAATGACTCAAGACAAGTTGAGAATGTTGTAGCCTTGTACTCTATGGTACCAATGACCCCTAGTTAATGTACCGGACAGTGTTCAGAGGTAAATAGGACTACATCCAATAATAACAAGGGGATTATTGCTTTGTGGCAGATTGATTTGGAGTCAGGTACATCAATCACCCTGTGTTATGTTCTCATCCAAGTTTCTTAATATAAATGATTTATATATATGAGTTATTCAGTACTTGGCTCCTATCAATTTTTTTTTATTTTCATCTCTGATCATACTCCATAGACTCTGGTGAAACCATTAAACCTGAACCACTTCTAGTTCTTCCTCACGCTAACTTTGATTCTCACTTTCATAGCCTCATAACTTGCATAATCCACCTTGCTCTCTCTCTCTTTCTCTCTTTCCACTACCTCTTCTCATTCATCCCTCAATATTCATGTAGTAGTGTGAATTCTTTCTTTGTAAAGTTATGGACAAGAGGAAAACCAACTACATAATGTTTAGAGTCCAGAGTAAATTAAAAATACAGGCCCACTTTTCAATAGATATCAAGAATAATTAACAAACATTTGCGTGTGAAACCAGGTATAAGTGTAGGGGTCTTTTCAGCTTCTCACATTTTACTCTCAGAAAGTCAATTCTCATGAAATCAGACTGAAAGACTTAAAAACTTGCAAAAGACAAGCTAAGAGGTGAAAAGGATGAAGAAGAGAAACAAATCATCAATGCAAGACACAAATCTTTTTCAAGTTTTTTCTGAACTGAATCTTTAATAAAAGGCAAGAGAAAAAAAGAACTCTCATCTTTGCTCCCAGCACTCTTGATCAGAATACAAGTTTTTATCTCAGGTGTTTGAGTCAACTGCAATTTGGATTAAACTCATTAAGGTTCTCTCTGGGTGCCTCCTCATACCCTACCATCTTTTTTTTTTTTTTTGGTTCAAAGAAACATTACAAAACACAAAGCCAACATTTATTGAAATGAAGTTTCCTGTACTTTTTATTAAAGGAAAACATTATTTTAAATGTAATGATTTTAATGTTCCACTTCTACAAATAAATAGGTCATACCAAATCATGCTAAGAAACTAGCAATTACTTTTTGATCTTTCTGGATGAATCTATGCTAATTATATCCTCAAAATGTCTCGGTCCCTGCCTCCCCACTTTTTTATAGCATTGTAGTCAAATATAGAACCAGTGTGATTTATGGCATATAAAAGTATTTGGTGGACAAAATACTTTTTCAGTAAAGTTGTGAAAAATCCCTAGAGTATTTTGCTCTTGTGTTTATAAGTCTAAAGGTGTGAAAAATTGAATTGTGAATGCATTGCCAAGTTCGTGGGTCTCACAGTGAGAACCCAATATTCTGAGATCCTTTAGCATCAATGATGATCCATTTTCTTATCTACCGTGGTAGATATCTATGCATAATTAAGAGATTTTATCATCATGTTTTATAAAACATCTTTAGATCAAGTTATAAATGAGGATATATATTCAAATAATGCACATTCTACTTGCTTTCACAGTATTTCCTATGAAATAAATTTCCTGAATATGTCACAGCTTTGTGATAAATGACTCTGTTTCCACTCCCCGGCTCCATTTTTATCAACTCCTACATCACTCAATTAACCAGATAGACAAAGAAGAAAATGCTGTTTTTAGTAATGAGGGTTTTTTTTTTTTTTTCAAAACTATAGACTTTTGCTTTTAAGCTCCCTGGTCAGGATAAGTTTCTTGAGCTTCCACAGAGCCACAGGAGGTTGCCTTTTTACTAATGTTTTAGCTCCCACTTGGGCACTGGCTCTTCCTCAAATTCATTCTCATGCCAGGTTTTAGGAATTAGGCCACTTTCTGACAGAACTGCCAATGAGATCTCCATCTTGCCACCCTCCAGATGGGCCAATGGGATGCGGACCACTGCCTGGGACTCCTGTCCAAGCCAGGGGGCACGAAATGGAGGTTGGTGGGGTGAAGTTTTCTTACACACAGTGCATATAGGGTGTATTTTTGTCACCAATTCCTGAACTTCATGTTGCAACATTGGTTTGAAGGCAAAATTAGCTTCTTTGAATAGAGTATTCAAAGCCAAGCATAATGCTGCTTAATACACACAGCTTCAAGAATATTAACATCCATATGTTTAAAATTATTGAAAGCCCAAGTCTTGATCACAGCTATGAAAATATATTTAAACATCTGTATGTAGAACCATTAAATTATTCCTTACTCAAATTATAAAGAGAGTCTTTGTACCATGGAAAGTATATATAATTTCATCATGGAATTGGTTTTAATGGCTATACTCTTTGATGTCTCAAATGTAGAATTTTCTAAAGGAAATGTTGAATCAGCCCAAGGACTGACCACTGGTCTGTAGTATAGTAGTGTATTTCTTTTTTGGCAGAATTGCTTATAACGGGCTACACACTGATGTAAGTTTTTCATTTGTTTCATAAAGATTCTTTCATTTCTTTTATCTTAAATTGTTTCTAACTCATGGTGAAACTAAGATTGTGGAAACAAAATATCAGTCACTCCCATTTCATTGCAAGGACATTGGTGCTTTGAAATACCAAGTGCTTTTGTGTTTGGTGAAGAGAGGAAAAATGAATTAATTTTTTTATTTTTAATTGCAAGCCAGCTATGTTTTTTTTTGTTTTTTTTTCAGGCCACACCCATGTGATGCTCAGGAGTTACTCCTGGCTAAGTGCTCAGAAATTGCCCCTGGCTTGGGGGAACCATATGGGACACCAGGGGATCGAACCACGGTCCTTCCTTGGCTAGTGCTTGCAAGGAAGACACCTTACCTCTAGTGCCACCTCACTGGCCCTGCAAGTTAGCTATTTAATAATTTAATATAGAACATGTGATGTCCAGATAATATACTTTATCATTAATCTTATTGACCACATTGACTACCCAAAGTAAGTCCAAGTTAAGACTTGTAAAGTGTCTATTTTCAGTAAAAATATTCTTCATAACCTCTACCATTTAGCAATTCATTGGTGAAATTTATTTTAGAAATTAGGAGTCTATGTTTTTCCATCATTTGAATAGTTTTCCAAATTATATAAATGACTTTTCTTAAAATCAAGCAACCTAGAAATGATAAAGAATAAAATTATGGGGCCCGGGAGATAGCATGGCGGTAAGGTCTTTGCCTTTCATGCGAAAGATCATCTGTTTGAATCCCGGTGCCCCATATGGTCTCCCATGCCTGCCAGGAACAATTTCTGAGCATGGAGTCAGGAGTAACCCCTGAGCACTGCCGGGTGTGACCCCCCCCAAAAAAAAAGAATAAAATTATAATTTCTCCCAACATCATAGCATATATTGAAGTTAAGTTGATGATAGAAAAATAAACAGATAATAGATTCAAGATAGATTATGTAGAGGTCATAGAAGTATTTTGTTTGGTAGCATCATAGGTGGTTTACAATATCCATACACAAGAATGTGAAAACATAGATTCATATTATAAATGTTATTTTATAAGTTATAAGATTTTAAGGAAAGTATATTGTCCACATCTTGATATGTCAATAAACATATATTCTAAACATTGGATTAGGATGTTTCAGAATCATAGGTAAGATTGAATATAGGAAATTTTTCTATAGTTATTTATAGTTTTTTTAATTTTCATAGATAAGATTTAATATAGGACATTTTCTTCTAAAATTGAATTGTAGTTTAGGAAATATAGCTTAAGTATACATTTATTTGTTTTTGTGTAAAGGGATGCTAGAGATTTAACCCAAATCTTCACACATTCAAAGCAAATGCTGTGTTGCTGAGCCAAGTTCATAATTTATGTTAAAGACTTGAAGAAGTATAATTTGTTATTAAAATAATTTATATAACTTTTATTTAAGGGCCACACTCAGTAATGCTCTGGGCTTACACATGACTGTTCAAGGATCACTTTTTATGGAACTCGGGGGATCACTATATGCTCTACCTGGAGTTGAACCTAGGCCAGCTGTGTGTATGGCAGGTGCCCTAACACTGTAATAAAATTTTATTCCTACAAGCATACTTTTAATAATCATTTTAGTAGAAAATTTTCCAAAAAACATAAAGCTGTGTGATAATTGTTATCAGTGATTTCAAAGTTTGAATGTAGGTGAGTATAACATCTCTTATTATTATGGAATATTTTCAAATGAAGGTACCAAACATTTTCTTCAGATCTGGGCAAACAACTTCTTCTGTAACTAGAGCAGCTCTCCTGGTATCCATGTCTCTTTCAGTGGAACTAAAAGATTTATGTCAGGCTAAGGGCAGAGCCTTCATTTGCATTTCTCTAAAATGGCAGCAGCATTTTGGTGAAATACCACCAATTCCCTTATCAAAAATTGCATTCATTTCTGGAAAAAATTTTTAACAAGTTCAATGTAATATAGCAACTACAAAAGGATTGGAAGAAGTTTTATTTTCCTTGTCTTTTTCTGTTGAATCATCCAGACAACTGTCTCAGCTTCCAGTTATATGCTGTGAGTGGGAGTGAGATATAGTGAGCATATTGAACATGAGTTGTGCCTCATGTTCTTGGCATGATCATTTCACCTGCAGGGTCTGCACTGCACTCTCCTGGCTGCACACTGCCAGCTTCCTGGCTGGCTCCTGTTGTTTCTGAGTCATCCTTGCTCATCGCATTTTATTGACTTCTATTTTATTCTTTAACTCTTGTATACTGGCCACAAAGGCAGGTGCCTTTTTCTTTAGCTTAGCTCTTAGACACAGTCTATTCATTTTGTCTCTCTCCTTCCTCCTCTATCCCAGTTCTCCTCACTCTTCTTTCTCTCTGAATTTATAACTAGTTAAAACTTGACAGGTACTAGCAGAAACATGACAGCTCTGGGGTGACTTTCACATCACAAGAACCCTTTATTTATATTTTTGGTGTTCTACAAAAGATTGAAAATAAAAATACATACAACCAGATGCAACTTGTTTTTACACGAGGAAGTGAGCAACTTGGGCCCCAGAAAAAAATGAATTAGCATCACTTTCTTCATTCTTTCTCCAGGATGTCTGCTTTTATTTGTTTGGGTTTGTGTGTGTGTGTGTGTGTGTGTGGTGTTGTTATTGTTGTTGAAGAGTAAAAAGTGACATTTTCAAAATATTTGTAATATCTTTTCCCCAATTAGCTCAAGGCCAGACTTGGCATCTGTAGAAAGAAGAGAACCCTACAGGGATTCATGAGTAAGACAATTCTGTAACAGAGACAATCTGAGTGCATAGTGGTGGGCAAACTTTGGAGATAAATTTTCAAAAATGTGGATGACTTCTGCTTATAGTCTGTGAGTGACTGTTTACATCTAAACCCTAATGGCATCATTGCTAACTCAATTGACTCGCAAAGCATTTTAGATCTCTATTTGTCGTTTTTACTTGTGCTGCCCAAGGTGACTCTATGACTCTGGTTTTAACATTATTTTTCTATCGTGACTATTTAGCAGGATGAATATTACCTGGATATTTTGCCCCTGGAGGGAAAAATAAAAGCATTTGTATCATTATCTTGTGGCAGTTTTCTCCTGTGTCTTAGGATATTTGTTTTGGTTGATTTCTAAAACCTAACCAGAAATCTCAAAGGAGTCAGTTGTTCTAAATCAACTTCAAACTATGGCTTCCTCTCCTGAGATTTTACTAAAATGTATGAGTCAGTCCACAGTTCGTGATGAGTCCCAGTTAGGTAAAACTCAATTTCTTTAAATGCTCAATTGATTCTACTATTGTTCAAGATCTCTAGGAGATCAAGCTGGGATCACCATTTTTAAAATATGTCACTCAATAGTTAGCAAACGTTTATCTTCTTACCTTTCATAAGCATTTAACTTTCTGGTGAATTTCCACCAGTGTTTCAGCATCATTTCAGGTAGAAATGCTGCTCCTGAACATAAGTCCTGGTTTCACTTGAATGGCTTAAGCCTCCTTTTTCTTTTATTTTTAATTCTTTATTTAAGCACCATGATTACAAACATGATTGTAGTTGGGCTTGAGTCATAAACAGAACAACCCCCCTCACCAGTGCAACATTCCCACCTCCACTGTCCCCCCTCCTTCCCATCCTCTGTCTGTATTCGAGACAGGGATTCTACTACAGTTATTTTATATATTTTTTAAGTTCAGTAAGCTATTTTTTTCTTTCTTAAAGGATAAGTGTTAAAAAAATACAGTAGTAAAGGCGTGAATGTGGCAATTGCCATTGTTTGCATAAGCACAGCAAAATATGGGGAAACAAAAATTATTGGTCTGATTACAAGAAGGCCTCATCTCTGAAGTTTATTGGAATAAGACCAACTCTGGGCTCCAGGCATACCGTCTGCCCAACCCCTGAGTCATTCTCTGTGGTCCTGTTGAAACTTTTTCACACTTTATCTGTTGTTGGTGTCACATTCCTGTATTTAAAGATTATGGATTCTGTGAATTTCCTTCATTGAAGTCAGGCTAATGTGGAGCATCCTCTAGTTTCACCTCACCATTAGATGGAGAGAGACCTGTCCTGTAAGCAGGTTGTTGCTACGTCATCTGGGTGTTGAAAGTAAACTTTGGAGAAAGTCAATGCCAGAGTAGTGGTAGGATCTTCCCTGGTATAGGTTTGGTCCTGGTAATGTTATAGACAATTGTGGTTGTTTCCATAGATGGTATCCATTGCTCAGGGATATATGGGCAATGCCTGTTCTGCTGAGACCTAAGCCAAATCATTATGCTAATGTTCAGGGTATAAGGCCTAAGTGCATTACAAAATTTGTGTTCCTGTCTCTATTAGATAAGAAATTGTTTGCATATGTAATTTTTCCCATTTTAATGTGCCTATGCAAAAGAGAAACAAAGCCACAAGGTATTGTTGGTGCATCTGCGGACCCAGGGAACAAGTCCAATATTTCCCGTAACTTGGTTCTAACTTGAATTCTAAACAGAGATACTCTTCTACCAGCATTGCTTACTGAACATATCCCAAAGGGGAAAATGCAAACACACACACACACACACACACACACACACATACACACAAAATCGATGTTAAGGGACTACATCTAAGATATACATAGGAGATACACATGTCCCTTTTATGTTTTAGAAATAATCGGGACTGGGGGATGGTGTTGATTCCGGGACACCATTTTAGACTCTGATTTGGCCATCTGGAATCTGTAAACAACTCCCAGCATTCCCATATCAAGAAATGTCTTTGAGTGGGGGCTTCTCAGAAACTGATTATGGTAGCAAGCACATGTACCCAGTGAAGGGAGGTAGAGAAGAGGAGTCCTATGGTAATAGATTGATAGGAACAGAGTTTTGGTTTCTTCTCAGGTTGAGTGTCTATTCATTTTGGGAGCTGGCTGACAGCTTGAGTGAGGAAAATAATCTGCTTCATAAAGAGTGAAGAGCTAAGTTTAAATGGTTTTATGAGGGTAATAGACAGTGAGGGTGAGAGGAAAGAACTAGAAATGAACCTGTAGGGTGCTGAGCCAATGGCGGAAGGTAATACTACAACATAGAAATTCTGTATACTGTAAACATAGATGAACCCTTATGATATCCTATTTAATTATCTGTAATGTAGACTGCAAAGTGGATTAAACTATATGATATCCTATTAATCTATATACATTTTTTACGTGGAGCTAGAGCCCTGATGCAGTTTGAGAGTGGGCTTTAGTGGGAAGCTGGAAGTTCACCAGTCCCTTCCCCCAATCCACCCCTCTGGTGCAGGGTGGGGGAGGCCTGGGGTTCCTTGAAATGCCTTGCTGGGGGAGACCAGCTCTGCCCAGGTACTGGGGTTAGGGGATACCCCAGGCCGCATGGCACTTTCCTCAGCTTGGGGGGGGTGCTGGGGGGCTTAGCAGCTCCCCACCATTCCT
The DNA here is from genome assembly GCA_004027635.1 of Crocidura indochinensis. Taxonomy (NCBI): domain Eukaryota; kingdom Metazoa; phylum Chordata; class Mammalia; order Eulipotyphla; family Soricidae; genus Crocidura; species Crocidura indochinensis. Next base: position 12,970 of record PVKC010034425.1, read on the forward strand.
CTATTTCCCCTGGACTCTAGGCCTGGCCTGAGTGCCAACTTGCTGTCCTGCTTTGGGTTCAGGTGGACTCCATTAAGGGTCTCCAAGCTTCCCCCACTACCCTACACTAGGGAGAAGGAGCAAGGGGAGGGGCCGGGCAGAAAGCTGGCTTCCGGTGCCTTGATCCTGGAGACCAGCTCTGCCCAGGTACTGGGGTTAGGGGACACCCCAGGCCGCATGGCACTCTCCCCAGCTTGGGGGGGTACTGGGAGGCTTGGTAGCCCCCCCCACTGTTCCCCTATTTTTCCCCTTTATTCCAGGTTTTTCCTGGTTGCTGGCCCATGTGGACTCTATCGTGGTCCTCTGTCTTTCCGCCTTTGTCTCCCTACACTAAGGGGGGGACGCATGGGTTGGAGGAAGGGCTGAAGCAGCACTGGTGTATGTGTCGACATTCACTGGTATTTTTTTCATTGGTCTCCATTTTGAAAAATGCGCGGGGGGCTAGTGCCCAGCTCGTACCATATATATTAAAAAGAAAAATGGGATGATGGATTCTCAGTCTGGGAGGAGACCATTTTGTGTGGGGTATCTATATATTTAAAATTAAAAATGAGAGATGGATTCTTAGGCTAGGAAGAGGCCAGTACTATTTTTCTACTTGTTCACTTTAACAGCTTCTTGGCCTCTTCCTTTCTTCACTGTGTAACTGTTTGCTACCATACTAGATTTCTGATTACTTCCCACATACGTTGACTATTGAGTCCACTGTCCTTAGTTAGATTGTTTATTTTCCCCACTTTTTATCACTTTGTTATTTGTTAAATAAGGAAGTTAGTAGAAGTGTTCCTTCATTTAAAGTTTATTTAAGAACCAATTTATTTAACAATCAATTCGATTGTTGGACTTGTTCTAATATCCCCATAGGCACCAATTTTGCC
>PVKC010034426.1:0-13718 GCA_004027635.1 Crocidura indochinensis
AAAAGTACTTAAAAGACTACTTTAGGCAAGATAAAAGTCTCCCAAACACAATAGACTTCCACAGAAAAAAATCATAAAAATCTCCACACACAAAAACATTTCTATTACAAGCAGCTGTCTAAACATACCAATTAAAAATATGTCAGATTAATTTGAAATTTTAATCCAATACTTTTGCCTGTAAAACACATATTTAGTCACTGAAAATATAGATTCAAAACTCAAAGGTTGAATACAATTATTTTTGGTAAATATAATTTTTCAAGCAAATAACTTTCTCTAAAGGATGGTGTGACCATCAGATAACAAAGATGTTAGGTTCAAAAGGTTATAGGAGAAAGAGGTTAGTTCTTTATTATAAAGGGATGTAATGAAAAAATATGATGCTTAATGTAAACTCAATTAATAAAGGTGCAACATACTATTTAAACAACTACTAACAGATTTTAAGGAGATTGACAGCTGTTGCGTATGTAAACATTTCTAATTTTTTTTTTTGTTGTTTTTGGGCCACACCCAGTGACGCTCAGGGGTTACTCCTGGCTGTGCACTCAGAAGTCGCCCCTGGCCTGGGGGACCATATGGGGCACGGGGGATCGACCTGGCATTCTGCCCCTACCCTAGGGTGGTACCTGATTCTGAAGTATAAAACAAGGGTCTGTGGAAGGCAAGGGGCTTTTTTTTGTTGTTGTTGGAATTGATGCTGAGACTTCGGACCTCAGTTCTTTCCACCGAATAAAGCTGATCTTTCCACAAGTCTGACTCTCCGTGAGCTCTTTACCCGCCGATTCACTTCAGAACTGCTGGTTACTGGGTGGTAGACGCGTTTTCCGAGCTGGAGGGGAGAGAACTCGTCCTCCCTACCTCCATCAGCGAACCTCTCCTGAGAACGGATTTCTACAGATAGTAACACAATAGTATTTGGAAAATTCAGCATTACTCTATCAACTCTAAATAGATTACCCAGACTAAAGCGAAATAGAGAAACAGACTTTGAGAGAAGAAATAAAAGAGATGAGTTTGATATATATACACCTATACAATTAAGATATATCATACATGTATAATATATACACATAATACATTTAAGATACACATATATCATGCATGTATAATATATATACACACATGCATACACATAGCTTTCTATCTTTCAAAAGATGAATACTCATTATTCTTGAATGCACATGGGACATCCTCTGGGAAAAACCACATACTGAGCCACAAATCTTAATTATATAAAGTCAAGAGCATAGAAACCATATCAATTATCCACTCACTCCACAATGCACTTACAAAACTTAATTACAGACAGAAACTAAGAAAAATCTAAAAAAATCAAGATTGCATTAAAAAAATGAGAATGAAACATGTGATATGAATCTTGTGAGATACAGCAAAAACAATGTTAAAAAGAAAATTCATATATTTTCAAGAATTCACCATGAATGCAGATAAAGCCCACATAAATAATTTGCTGCAAAGTTTAAGAAAGGTTCCCAAGCAAGCAGATGAAGAAAATTACAAAACTTGTAGCAGAAATTAATGAATTTTAAGCTGTAAAATCAATCCAAGAGACTGATGAAACCAAGAAACAATTCTTTGGAAAAATATTTTAAAAGTTATAAACACCAATGATTAAGAAAGAAAATGAGAAAGGAAATCTTAATAAATCAAATCAGAAATGAAATTAGGAATGTCACAACAGATAGCACAGAAATCTAAAGAACTATTAGAGATTACTTTACAAATCTAATAAATTTAAGACTAAATGGAAGAAATAGATAAGTTCTTTGGCTTTTGTTACTTTCAGGCTTAACGAAGAGGATAGAAAAGACATGAATAAATCAAAAGATAAACAAAAGTCTTCCCCAAGTACAGAAGCCAACTCTAATAAATTCACTAGTGATTTTTTTTTATAAATATTTACCTATGGACAATCATTTTAAGGCTCTTTTGGAAAACAGAAGAAACAGAAAAAATTCAAAACCAAACCCTACTATAAAACACTATAAATGAAAACATAATGATACTGGAATAAAGACAGACCTTTTAATCAATGGATTAGAATTGAAAATAGGGAGATTATCACAGCCAAAGAAATGAACTGGAGCAAGGAAAGCCTTTACACAAATTGGTGTTGAGAAAAATGGTCAGTTACATGAGAAAAAGTGAACTTACAGCTCATCCTGGAGTCTTGCACATATATCAAATAAAAATGGAGTAAAGGCTTTGATTTGACCTGAATCAATGACGTTCATAGAGAAAAACAGAGGAAGATCACTTTATTACAATAAAACTAAAGTCATCCTAAAGGTGATAAACCATTAATCAAGGAATTAGACAAAGCATTCACAGATGGGTCTATATTAAATTAACAAGTTTCTGCTCCTAAAAGGAAATGAATATCAAAATATAAAGAGTGCACAATATGGGAAAATTATTTATATACATCTGATAAAGGATTAATAACAAATATATATGACACAAGAAGAAATTTCCAAGGAAAAAATATCCATCTTTCAGGAAAGAAACTAGATGCTCAATACCTGTTACATGATACTTCATGATGTAGATTCCTTCTACAGTGTTCATTACCATATTGCTTAGTATTTAGACTTGAAAATTATTGTTTTAAGAATGCTCTATGTACAATCTAACCTAAGAATCTTTCTTCAGCATAGTTTACTCTTAACAATGATGATTTGCCTAGGAATTGAAAAACCTTCCCAACTGATGTACCAGCTTTATATTATTTTAAGCACAAGGCAACTAAAATTACTGTTTCAAATTAGCCAATTTTTATAGGTACTCATCACAATAGTAAGGCAAAAATATACCAAAATATTTTGCTTAATTTTTAAGATGTTAAATATTGGACAAAGTAATAAGATACAGAAAAAGAGGCCTGATTGTGTGCTATGTTTTAAGGAATTAATGCTTTTAAATCAAATGCTGTTTGTGGGCTTGGAGAAATAGAGTGGATAATGGGCTTGTTTGCATGTTTGGTATTGCAAGCATTCCATATGGTCCCCACACATCATCAGGAGTGATTCCTGAGTATATAGCAGGATTTTAGCCCCTGAGTATTTCTGAATGTGGCCCGAATACAAACCCAAAAATCAAGTTTTATTTAATTTTGTGATTTTTGATTTACATAATTTACAATCCTTATGTGTTTTATTTATGTAATAAAGTACAAAAAACCCACCTTTCAAAATACTTTTCAAACTAAAATTTAATTAATGATTCTTCATGAGTTAAGAGGATAGGACAGACACAGAATGACAATGACCTTTGTATGGATAATGTAAATAATTTATATAGGGGAGTTACAAACGCCCAAAGATACATAAACTGAGAACTGGCCATCAGTGGAAGCTTATCAAAGATGGGGAGAAGAGAAGTAGCAGGGAATTCCAACAGTGGAGAGAAGCAGACACTCTGTGGAGACGTTGGTACTGAAATGTTTTATGAAACATGACTGATAAGTTTTGAAAGCCACCACAGTGGCTAAAAATATAACTAAAAATAATCTTGCCTTTCCTGCGAATCCCACAAATCTAGTAAAGAAAAGCATCCCACATTTTCAAGGAGGAAAATGAAGTTTCAAATAAACTGTTCAAAAAGCCTAGTAGCTTCATAGTATAACCAGGTTTTTTAGCAAATATTTTTGTTTATCCTTTTTTATCCCATTATCATATGAGAAATTAACGAATCTTATAAAATTATCTGGTGTTATAAAAATGTCTAGCAATATGCTTAGCAAAATAATTCTTAACCTGTATCTCAGGAAATATGCAAATACAGTAATAAAATGCTTATATAGAATATATATTGTTTATTTATAATAAAAAGTATCTGATGCTACTTACTAATTTAATCTGAAATAAGAATCTTAAAGGCAGTCATCTTAAAGATTGATTTTCATAACCAAAATGTTTCACTTTTAAGCCAGATGTTTTGTGATACACTACAAATCTATTGTTATCTCTACGGTTGTACATTATGCCAATATTGCTGCTTTGGTTAAAGTAGAGACATTCTGTTGCTAGGAAATACTTCCTAACTTGTTAAAATGATACATTTTAATTGATGATATCTTTATTTCTTCTTTGCTGTAGGCCATATGTTACAACAGATAGAAATTTTATCTGAGACTAAAAGAACTGCAGCTGAATTTCCATTCATCCACCTACCATCTGCATGATATTAATCACACTACCATGACGGGACTCTGTAATGGTCAATCAACAATTTCATAGATTTCCTTTATCTCTGCATATTGTCAGATGCCTCTGAGCTCAATCTGCTTTCCAAGTTCTCCGCTCACCTTTTTTGCTTGATTCATTACTAATTCACTCCTCTTGATTTGTGGGTATCCATAAGTTTGAGTTATGACCACTCCACATCATACTAAACCAAATTAAGGCACAAATGTCAATACTTCAGAAATATCGAATTTCTGGACATTGATCATCATTTTGGGTACCTTGACCATTACTCTGCCAGTGTTTCCAGGCAATCTTGAAAAATGAATCTCTTCTGGCTCAACTATTTGCATCATTCCTAGTCCTTGCAATGAACTTAGAGTAACAGACTCAAAGTTTTATCATAGTTCATGGCTGTCAGTTTTGACATCTATGCATCCCTACTTAACATAATCAGGCAATGACTCAAAAATACACTGCAAAACTCTTATTTATTTTTGATAAGGAGATGTAATGTAGATTCTAACTTTTGTCATTGAAAATTTTAAATGAAAATATTCTACATCCCTCTAAAATATATAGGCTTCAGAAATCTATTAATGCAGTTAACTTGCTTTTTGTACTTCTATTAATTTTCTCATATACTATATAATCTTATGATTAGATAATTATGTACTTTATGAATATATTACAAATATGTTCTGAATATTATTTTTATTTTTTGAATATAATTCTCATACTTTTCTAATTTATACCTTAATTCTAAATGAAAGTGGGATCCTCCTACCTGCCTGGAATTCAATTTGCTACAATGGAGCAAAAAATATGTCTTTTTTAAAATGCAGGTATTGTAGTAAAAATATTTATTTTGCTAGAGTCAATAAATATTTAACATTATTTCTATCAAATATGAACCTAATAGTCATAATAGAATGTTCAAGTTAATTCTTTCACATTGATAATTAAAATGGCTTTATTGTATAATGAATTTTCTTGAGTCATGTTTCCTTCTAATTAATATTTTCCTTTCACATGAAAACTTTCAAAAGTATATTCAACCATGATACTAAATAAAGATTTTAAATGTATCTGTAAAGATCACAAATTATTTCAGGTTTTAGAACATCTATGTGTATATATATATTATCTCTACATAAATTAATTGCTAATTAAGTCATTAAAAGAGATATTAAGAGCATAATGGCAAAAATCAAATATGTATCTATAAATTTACTTAAATAACTTGCCAATCTCTATTTGTGAATGAATTTAATACTTGTGAGACAAGTTATAAATTTATTTTTATAAATAAAAGTATAAATTTATTTTTAAAAAGTATTTTGTTTCCTTCTTCTAATTTTGGTATAATTTAATATATAGAGCAAAAGACAAGAAAGAAATGTAAGTTCTCTCTTTTCATTATTATTATCAATGTAAAATTTTAGTGAAGTCTGAATGTTTCCCAAAATTGCTTTCCTTGTTTCCACTTATTCTGTCACTTTCTAGCTAAATAAAATATGTTTAATCATATTCATTTCAACTATATCATCAGGAAAATAAATGTAAATATTCCCTGTTATAATTGTTAGAATTAAATGATATGGTTTTTCTAAGACATTTATTATACTTTTTGGTACATGATAAAGATCCACCAACTGTGTTATTTTTAAATCTACATTGGCGTATCAGGGAGGATGTTTGCTTTATGGTTGACCCAAATTTGATTCTTGGCATCCCATAAGGTTACTTTAGTCTGCAGGAGTAATTTTTGAGCAAAGAGCCAAGAGTAACCCTGAGCGTGTCACCAAAAAAAAAAAGAATGAAAGAAAGAAAGAAAGGAAGGAAGGAAGGAACGAAGAGAAAGAAAGAAAGAAAGAAAGAAAGAAGAAAGAAAGAAAGAAAGAAGAAAGAAAGAAAGAAAGAAAGAAAAGAAAGAAAGAAAGAAAGAAAGAAAGAAAGAAAGAAAGAAAGAAAGAAAGAAAGAAAGAAGAGAAAGAAAAAGAAAATAAATCACTAAATGTGTTATTTTTATTTGTAAATTTTAGTTTCTTTCAATTCTGTCATTTTGTTATATTGTATGTTTCTTTTATCATTTTAGCTATTCCAGCATTTTCAGTCTTTTAATTTTTAAGGTGATATTCATTGACAAGTGTGTATTTGTTTATATGAATTGCAATCTTACCACATATATTCACTCTCTCTGACATTATCCATAAGCCCTTTCCTTCAATATTTTTCCAATATTTCATTTTATTTTTCTGATTTAGGTAGTTTTTAAGACTATTGTTAGAACTAAGTGAATACTATTTTTTGTTTGTTTGTTTTTGGTTCACACCCAGCAGCGCTCAGGGGTCACTCCTGGCTTTATGCTCAGAAATTGCCCCTGGTAGGCACGGAGGACCATATGGGATTCTGGGATCAAACCACCGTCCTTCTGCATGAAAGGCAAACACCTTACTTCTATGCTATCTCTCTGGCTCCATGAATACTATTTTTAAAAAGTTCTCTCTCTTATGATTTGGTTTTTTAGCAAATAGCTAATAGAAAACAAAATATAATAAAGATGCACTTGGTATTAAAATAAAAAGCACAATGCAGTATATAATTCGGTCATTTCTGAGAAAATGGGAGACATTTAATTTGATAAAATTGTGTCTAGTCAAAGAGGATATAATTTGTCAAATGAACTAATTTTAGAGATGTATTAAAGAAAAATAAAATTACATAAGTTAGAATGATTATGCAAACATTATAGTTCTATAGGCTCAGACCTATATGTGTTATTAGACAGCCAGGAGCAATTTCTGAGCATGGAGCCAGGAGTAACCCCTGAGTACTGCCGGGTGTGACCCAAAAACCAAAAAAAAAAAAAAAAAAAAAAAAGAAAAGAAATTTGAAATTTTAGTATCCTCTTCTAATTGGGTGTTCATAAATTTGACATGTGCCTCCCTAAAACCTTGTTATGATGTTGGCACATTATGTGCGATGTTTAAAATAATTAGGCATCTTAGATTCTAAAATGAGTATCTCAGTGGGTACAACCCAGGCTAACGATCACAGAAATTCTGCATAATTTGCTGTGCTATAGTCTAGTAGATCCTCTTGAAGAACAATTCGATCAGAATCATGCTGATAAAATGTCTCAAATTTCACCATGTCAATGGTAGATTTTGGATAACTATCTAGACTGAGATTAATATCCGTTAACTAATATATGGAATTGTCGCTATGCACTGGCAATGTACTGTCGAGCTAGTCAAATATAATTCATTTTAAAAATAGTATGTTAGCACTATTACCCTTTACATTTTTAGATAGTTAGTCTTTGCCATGTTATATGCATCAGCTTAGCTTGTGGTACTTAGTACCTACGTAAGTAGATGCTTGTTAGGACTAGAATCTGAGTAAGTGTCTGAGTTCAGAACTCTACTTGAAATCATTTTGCCATGCTACAGATCATTGGATTTGCAGTATAAAGTTACATTTCTTATGCACAGCAAACAAAATATTTCATGATATCTCCATTATAATCTTCCCTCTCCTTTTTACATCAATATGTTCCAGCTAAACCCAGTAATGTTCAGATATTTTTAAGGTCAACCTGTATTTTTCTGTTTCATTATTGTTTCAAAATTTTTATTCTTGCTTTCTTTTCTTATTTATTTTGCTTGTCAAAATCTCAACAGTTACAGTAAGCTCAATTAAGTGGCATCATCTCCATGGAGACTTCTAAACTTGCCCTGTTCATAGGCAGAAATTAAATAATTTTATTTATGAAGGCAATATACCATGTTAAGTTTATTGTGTTTATTTTATATGATAAACAATAAGCTTACTGAGAGCAGCAAATATTGAATCCTCTCTTTTGGTCCATTTTGTTTCCCTGGACTGACATATAAAATATTATATAAATAAATAATTATTCAAATACAACAAGTTTGAATTAAATTAGATCAATAACTGAAATATAGAAAACATACTAAGCAATTATGAAGCACTACTTATAAAATTTATAAAAATTTTATAAATAACTTTTATAATAACATATTTTGAAGTAAAGATACACAAAATCTACATAAACTATCTATCTATCTTATTTCATCTTATGTGGTAAAATGTATCATTTATATTATCCAGTAAAATTATTTAATATCACTCAAAGGCCATGTTGGCATAGTCAGAAATTTGATGTCGACATTATTATTTAATTAATCTAAAGTGATCTTGACATTCAGACATGATCATCTAATCAAAAAGATAAGATTATGTGTTTTGTGCCTTGCAACTATTAAGTGATTTTTTTTCTTTTTCTTCGTAATTAACCAAATGCATGTTAAAAACGATGTCACAGTGTCTCCTCTAAAAATAATGTAATAAATGTTCTCCCTGATAACAAATTTGCATTTCATGTATTCTACACTGCATATTAATTCATATCTGTGGTAAAATTGTCAAGACTACACTGGCATTTTTCTTTGGTATTTGAAACATTTAATTCTATAACAATAAAAAAATTCCTTTGTGGTCATCAATCTTGAGCTTTGTTTTTTTCTTTTTTTGTGTGTAAGGAATTTAATCAAGCCATCCTGTTTAATTATCAATTATGTTCAATTTTTTCTCTTTCCTTCTCCTTGTAGACTTATAAACTTTTAGTTTAGCAAAACTTAGCAACTCTTACCATTACTATGAACACATAAATGTATAAATAAGTTTGATTAAGGTTTTCTGTGTGTCTAATATAAATTGAGCATAAAAATTTGAATACTTTTTTCATGTTTAAGAATATTAATATTATCTCCTTCTATATTAACATATAAAACACTATGATAATACATAAGAAACCACTTGCTTTAGCTTCAATAGAAGATGAAGAAGAATAGAAACTACTATGGTCCAAATAAAAACATTGCATATGGGACTGTTTAATTATATGCACAGTAAATACGTTGTAAAAATTTAGAAAAATAACCAGATTATTTGTTTATAAGTGGCATTATAGGAGGCATATTAACTACATAACTTTTTCTACAAAAGAATGACATAGGAATGGATAACCACATTTAATAAATTTGAGATTATTAATCAGTTAATGCAAGTTTAGGGGTTTGTTGTTGTAGTGTTGTGTGTGTTGTGTGTGTGTGTGTGTGTGTGTGTGAGTGTGTGAAATCACTCCTGGCTTTGTTCAGGGATTATCCTAGGTCTGCACTCAGAGATCACTCTTGAAAATGCTAAATTTATCATAAGTTGTACCTGTGAAAGAATCTTGGAATCAATTACCTTACCCACCTACTAACACACACTTAGTTTACTAAATATTACTTTAATAAAAATACTTTTAAAATAAATTTTGGGTCATACTTTGCTGTGATAAGGGTTAGCCCCACAATATGTTTTCAGAGATTACTCCTGGAAGGATTGGATAACCATATGTGGTGCAAGAAATCAAATCTACATTGGCTACATGCAAGGCAAACTTCCTTTTGTACTATCTTTTCAGTCCTAAAAAATATTTTCAATAAAAAGAGCTCACCAAAGAATAAATCATACAACTAGTTGTTACTATTTGTTATGGCCTTGTAGATGCTTTTAGGCAGCTTCTAAAATGTCAGAAAATAAGTTTGATAGTGCTCAGTAGTAAAATACTTGTCTTGCATGTATAATACACTGGTGGATTCTGCTTCATCAATTTGTTTTCATCAATAGAAAAACAAAACATTCTTCAACTTTCAGATGTGTAAAACAAAGTTAAAATTGAATAAAATTGCAAATATACTGAAGGAAGACATATATATATGTATATATATAACTGGAGGATTACTAAGAATATATATATGTATATATATATTCTTAGTAATCCTCCAGTTATCAGATATTTGCAATTTTTCCTAAACTGCTTTTTAATTTTTCCTTTAAGCTTCTTCTATGTAGATCCTGATTTAATTTATCAATATTTTTTTGGGGGGGAATTTGCCATCACTTAGTTCTTCCTTAAATAATGATAGTTGATTATAATAGCTCTCCTAAATTTGTCATTTCCACTTAGAACCTTATCATTTTTCTTGCTTTATAATAAAAATCAAATACCTATTATTTATTCACCAGTTTAAAGTTGAAGTTTTAAAATAAAAATAATGTTTAGGGGCAGGAGTGATTGTCTGTGGGTAGGGCTATTGCCTTTCATGAAGGCAACTTGGGTTTGAGCCACAACATCCTATATGATATGTGAGCACCTCCAGGCAAAATTCCTAAGCACAGAGCCAATAATAACTACTAAGTGACACCAGGCAAGCCCTCCCCCAAAGAATGATGTTTATTTGTAATCCATGTATATTTAATAGTACAATGCATTAATTCATTTTTTGAAAAAAGGTTTGCTGGTAGAAATATGTCTTTATTCTTTTTGTCTTCTCTTTTTGGGGGAGGGGGCACACCTGGGACTCTCTAGGGTTACTCCTGGCTATGCGCTCAGAAATTGCTTCTCGATCTGGGGACCAGATAAGATGCTGGGGAATGAACCAAGCTGCGTGCTGAATCTGCAGCGTGCAAGACAAAAGCCCTGCTGCTGCATTGCTCGGCCCCATAAATATTTCATTTTTACCTGAAAAATATAAATATTGATTTAGGCTTGCCTCCCTAGACAAAATAAGTTTGATATATTATGGTTTTTGATGCAAAATATCATCCCTGCATATATGCAAACATATATTCAGATGTGTCAAATGTCAATATTATAAATTCACAGATTATGTTTTTCTTTATAATTGCCTGAAATTACTTAAATTACTTTGAAATTTTACTGAGAAATACAGTTACTTTAAACATTAAAATAAATAAATAGTACTCTACTTTAAATGAAGTTGAGAAATCTTTATGAGAGATTTTTTTTTTGTCCCCAATTTCCAATGCAGTCCAGGCAAGGGTCTGGGTTGAAATGTATATAGGGTGTGTTTACTGTACCTCCTCTTTCTATACAGTCCGTGTGAAGAACACAGCCTGTGGTAAGAATTGGGAGGCCTTATTTTTTTCTTTTCTTTTTTTTTTTTGATTTTTTTCTTTTTTTTTTTAATTTAAGCGTTTTGATTACATATGTATTTGTAATTAGGTTTCGGTCATGTGAAGAACACCCCCTTAACCAGTGCAACATTCCCACCACCAATGTCCCAAGTCCCCCTCCCTCCCACCCCACCCACACCTGTACTCCAGACAGGTTTTCCAGATCTCTCATTCATTCACATGATTATGGTAGTTTTCTGTGTATTTATTTTTGTAGCTGCACTCACCACTCTTTGTGGTGAGCTTCATGGAGTATACTGGGAGTTCCAGCCTCCTCTCATTGACTCTGATGATTGTTGCAATGATGATTTTTATTTTCTTTAAAACCCATAGATGAGTGAGACTATTCTGCGTCTCTCTCTCTCCCTCTGACTTTTTTTTAACTTAGGCATAATGCTACTTTGCTAGCATAAATATAGTCTATGGCATTCTATATTTTATAGATCATTTGCTAAAGTATATATGAAGAACATTAATCAGACTAAAAAAAGAGATAGATAGCTAAATAAATTCAATTTATAATATGTAGCTTAGTGAACTTTTTGCCCTCTCTTTCCAGGAACACAATTAAATCTATAGCTTAAAACTGGACAACAAAAATGAAAAAACATCGCTACCAGGTTCTTATATTTCATGAAAAACTGTTGACAATGATAGGAGTCTGTTTTGACTGTGATAGCTGATCTTATATTAAGATGAATTGCTCTGCTCTAGATTAGGAATAAGAAAAAGACTCCCATTATATTTCTAATTTTAATTAAATTCTTTGCTGCCTTATGTTCTTTGATCTGACTTAAGTAATTAAACCCATTCTGCTTTTTAATTGGATTTAGAGCATATTTTGCTGAATTCAAAGATAAGAGAATATACAGCTTCTGAAGAAATACTGCTTTCTTATAGGCATCCTGTCTGTAGGATGAGGCAGGAAATTTAAGAATTTATTTTACAATTTGGTTGACTACCTAATAACGTTGATCTTCCCAGAGAGATTGTAAAACATGATTTATTATATTCATGTAATGTGCCCTACTGAGAATTTGCTTTTAAAATTCATCCTCACATTTTGGAATCTGGAAGGAATCATTTTTCTGTGCAAAGAACTTGTAACTATTATATAGAGTCAGATAACTAGAAGACAAAATGAAGAGCAGTTAAAGAAGATATCACTATGTCAAGATATGTCTATGAGTCAGACATACTATTTGATTGTATCGATTTATTATAAACCAATTGCTCACTGCCAAAATGAATTATATTTTGAAAATTACTTTTGAGGTTGAAAATAATGATACTAGATAAATTTCACTGAGAACTATTTTTGACATTACAGTAAACATTTTATTATGACTCATCATATCTAACCTTAAAATCCATCATTTAAAGTAGATGTGTTACTTAAACTCACATTATAGGAAACTAAATCTAGAGAGATATAATGTGGATCCCCCCTGCTGGTTTGTCAGACATGTCTTAAACTCAAGCCTTTTTAATGTCACAGTTATGTATCTTTTAACCATTGCTTTTCTCTGCAGATTTTTAGTTTAATCATGAGATTTAGTAACTTCTCTTAGAATCTTGTTTCCCGGTATAACAAGAAAAATGAAGAATTCACACTGCTTTATTATTAAAAAGGGTAATAAAGTTAGTAAAATATTAAGATTAATGAAACATCATCATAAAACACAATAATAGACTATTTTGTATATTGTCTACTTCTTAAATTTACACTTAAGTGGATGAATTGCTTATTATTTCAATATAATATTGATTGATAATATTAGATTATGAATTTTTCCTTGCTTTCCTATATTATAGTTTTGTTCATTCCCATCTATCAGCCATATTTATACAAATAAAATTAGGTATAGTTATGTCATTCGTTGTCTAAAATGTACATTCACTTGCAGATCACACAAAGTACAATCCTAGTTCCTTGCAATGTTGAGAATATCTTTGAGTCACTCCACTTACTTTTTATGTGATCCTTATATAATAAAGTCACATAGTGTACTTTTATCTATTTAAAAGTTAATTTCTATATTTTATCATGGTAAAGTTCAACTTTTTTTTGTTTGTTTTTAGGCCACACCCGGTGATGCTCAGGGGTTGCTCCTGGCTATTTGCTCAGAGGTCGTTCCTGGCAGGCACGGGGACCATATGGGGAACCGAGGGATGGAACCGCGGTCCGTCCTAGGTTAGCGCAGGCACCTTACCTCCAACGCCACCGCCTGGCCCCAAAGTTCAACTTTTCTAATTAACTAGTAAAGTGGTTACTTTTAAAAATGTTTCTCGGGCCCGGGAGATAGCATGGAGGTAAGGCGTTTGCCTTTCATGCAAAAGGTCATCGGTTTGAATCCCGGTGCCCCATATGGTCCCAAGTGCCTGCCAGGAGCAATTTCTGAGCATGGAGCCAGGAGTAACCCCTGAGCACTGCTGGGTGTGACCCAAAAACCA
>PVKC010034427.1:0-14297 GCA_004027635.1 Crocidura indochinensis
GCTAGTTTCAATAAATCTATTTGAGTCATTTCTACAGACAAAAGTTGAAACTGAAAGTATCATACACACACTAAATGCAACATGTCATCTGTGTAAAAATAAATTTCCCTCAGTAAGTACATTTAAATGTGGGTCAATAAAAATGAACATTTGTTCCTTTAACAGTAATGCCTGTGAAAATAAGAGTGGTCTTACATTGTTTAAAAAAAAAAAAAAGTAACCAGAGGTTATAACCACAAGGCCAAGAAGAAATCTTACCAGCATTTTCATATGAAATGCACAATTCATCAGTAACCACACCAAAATCTATGTACAGCTAGACTCAGGAGTAGCCAGTTATAAAATAAGTTTATCGACAATATCTCAAACATAGCAAATTAGGATCCCTGCCAATGAGGCAGAGAAGGGAGACCTAGTGGCAAGTGTGAGATGCTATTTAGTGTTTCTTCTCATTTGGAACTTTTTGATTTATGGATTCTATAAATTCTATAAATCTAAGTACTGTCTCTGGTGTATATATATATTTATGAGTTAATAAATCATAAGGGAAATGAGAAATATTGAGCGAAGCGAAGAGGAAATAAAACCACAATGTATCAAAAGTTACTGAACACAGAAAAAGTTGAGCTATTTTTAGATATTTTTCACATCAAAAGAAGAAAATGCATATCTACAAAAACTTACATTAAAAAAAAGAAAAATATTAAATAGTCAATTCACATGTTAAAAGATCCAATACCAAACAAATTTAAACCCAAAGTAGCAAAATTAAAAAAATAAAATTTTAGAGCAGATATGATGAGAATGAAAACAACTGAGAAAAGCAACAAGATCAAAAACTGTTTCTTCAAAAAGATGAACAAATTAGAACCTTCAGATGATGAATAAAAGGGGGATATTTCTTCTACTTCCCTCCCTCTTCATTTCCCTTGCCTTTTTATTTTTGTTTCTTTGGTTTGGTTTTTGGTCACACCCAGTGACACTCAGGGGTTACTTCTGGCTCTGTGCTCAGAAATCGCTCCTGGCAGGCTTGGGGGACCATGTGGAATGGCAGAAACAGAATTTGGGTCCGTCCCAGGTCAGCCGAGTGCAAGGCAAATATACCCTATCGCTGTGCTATTGCTTAGGTCCTCCTTTCCTCCTCTTAACAGTGTCTAGCTCCTGTCTTAGGCAGTCCTGCAGACTGAGGCACACGTACCCCACTGCTCCCTCAAATGTGACACTGCCCGGTGGAATAAGATCTATTAGAAAACTCGGTCCCTTTTCATATACCAACTTCTCCCCCACGTCTGTTCTGCTCCTTGGTTACAAATTCCACTTGTCCCTGTTGAATCTTACTTCTGTACTGAGGGCATTCCTAGCAAGCAGACTGATTTTTTTTTTTTAAACTGTTTTGAAACACTATTTTTTTTTAATGTCTCAAAAGGCTTGCTTGCTGTTCACTATCGACTGGGTAAGATAATGGGTCTGTGGGGCCAGATTTGTTCTAAATGTTGAGATGAGGTCACAGTCCTGATAGCCCAAAACTGTAGGAGGCCTGGCCTTCCCCCACAGGACCACGCCTGTGCTCCTGGATACAGCTGGAACCCTGAAGAACTCCACCACAGGCCTGATTACTGGCATAATCAGGCATCATCTCTGATGAAGACTCCACTCAAACCACAGTGAAGTAACGACTGGATCCCCAAAAGAGCAGCTGAGGCATGTTCTGTGAGTGAAGGGGGGCTCTCTGGGTCCTCCATAGGCAATCACTGTTCTGTCCAGGACATTTCCAACAAGACTGAGCAAGAACAAAAGCAGTTGCTGAGGAGACGAGACTTTGGGTGGAGTAGATTTCAGCAGTGAAAAAAAAAGAATAAAGTGGATGTTGGTTTATAGAAAAAAGCATCAGTACCCTCCACAGCAAGCAGTGAAAATGAGAGATCTACTCTCAGAGCTACCATTATAGTCTCTGTCCTTTGGGGCCTGACTACTTAAAGCCGCATCTCAATGGATCAGACCTGAAGTCTGAGGAACTTCTCTAGATTGAGTATTGGGGCAAAGCCCAGAAGCCGGAGGCTTCCTAGCCTCATGGACAGAGGGTCTGACAGTGTTGGACAACATTCAAGTCAGGTCTACACCCACCCCAGCATGTGACTGAGCCTTCAGAATTGCAGTGTCCTATGACAGAGAAAGCACTTCTGGTAGGAAGAACCACCGCCACCATCTTGGAACTACCCTGAAGAGTAATAGATGTTCTTTAAATATCTAGAATACAGAGAGAACACCAACTCAACTACAAACTAACCCATCTCTGTACATGCAAAGATATGTTCCCAAAGAAGATACCTAGGCCCAGAATATGTCTCAATGGCAGAACACATACCTGGCAAGTGTGTGGTCCTGGATTCAATTCTCAGGGACACACATACACACACACACACACACACACACAATATGGCTTAGTGTGCAGTCTTGGATTCAATCCTTGGGGACACACACACACACACACACATTGGATAAGAAGCACATGAAAACATTCTCATTATCTTCAATCACTTGAGAAAATCCTTCTCAAGTCTTGGTGAGAATGTGAAGAGTACTGCCAAGATGTGTGACTGTAATATAAACAGTTGAGTGTTTGGTACAACAAAGAATACATTATAGACACCTTTCTGTAGTTGTAAATAATTTCATACGAAGAACTAAAAGGTATCCTATCCTCCCCAAATTCCAATAAAACCTGGGTTGGGAATTATCACAGTAGTTAGGGCAGCTCAATGTAGAGCATGTGTGAGATCTGGGGCAGGGGAGGGTGAATGGAACATGTAAATAATAAACAGAAGACTCATTTATGCTATGTCTCTGTTTGTGTACAACATATTCACCACTCAACAAAAACAGTGGAAAATTAATATAAAATCAAACTCCTTTCATTTCAGAGAAGAAAAATCCATAAATTCAGCAACCATAAAGAGAAATCCAATAAAGAACTAGAAAAGAGAAAGCAAAATGTAGGTGCAAGTTAGATATAGACAATTCTATAGAAATACAGATAAATAGAAGCATAACTTTTATACCGTACATCTTTACCACGTATCTGTCAGATGGCATATTACTATGTACAAAACTGAATTAGGAATTACAATCCCTAACCCATATATTTACTTTTATATATGATAATATAGTAGCATATATAGCATATGTAAATGTATATGCATCAAAATAATATTAATATAACTTATACAGAATTTCCACCATTTGAATATCTGACTAAAAATAACAACCATATAAGCATTATCTACCTACCATAAAAATCTACTCTTTTAAAGGATATAATTAAAGAGTTCTGAGCATATTCAGAGTTGGGCAACTCTCACCACTATCCAATGATAAAACCTTTTCATCATTCCCATTAAGAACTCCCAGCCAGAGCAGCATTCATTTCTCCTTCCTACTTCTCCCACCCTTGTCTACCACTGATCTTCTTCCTCTCTCCAGGGATTCACCTTCTCTGGACCCTCTATAGAGAAGGAATTACACAATATGTAGTCAATATGTAGTCTTGCGTTGATTCCTTTTACTTAGTATGTTTGTTGTTTGTTTTAGGATTTTTGGACCACACCGGCTACACTCAGGGGTTACTCCTGGCTCTGTGCTCAGAAATTGCCCCTGGCTCAATGACCATATGGGATGCTGGGGATCAAATGGGTGTCCGCCCTGGACATGTGCAAGGCAAACGCTCTGCCACTGTGCTACCACACTGGCCCCAGTATAATGTTTTTAAGTTTCGTCCATGTATCCAAACTTCATCCTTTTTTGTAATTGAATAATATTCAGTTGTTTTGAACTGAACAAATTTTTATTCGTTTATTTCTACTATTTTATACTACCACTCTATAAGTAACACTGTTGTGCACATTATGTACAACAATTTCTGTCTGTGAATATTTATTTCAGTCAAAATTTGTGTTCTATTTTTTGGGGGGCCACACCCGACAGTGCCCAGGGGTTACTCTTGGCTCTGCATTCAAATCGTTCCTGGTAGGATCAGGGCACCATATGGGATGCCAGGGATCAAACCTGGTTCCGCCCAGGTTGGCAGCGTGCAAGGCAAATATCCTACCACTGTGCTATCACTTTGGCCCCAAAATTTGTGTTCTAATTTATATATTTTTTTAAATATGAAGGGACCATAACTTAAAGCTACTCATAGCTGATTTAGGTGTACAATGTTCCAACACCCATCCAACACCCAAAGTTCATTTCTCTCCTTCAATGTTCCCAGGTTCCCTCACATGCACTCAGCCTGCCTCCTTGACAGGTACTTTGGTTGTTGTTTTGCCACACCTGGCAGTGCTCAGGGCTTACTCCTGGCTCTGTACTCAGTGATCATTCCTAGACAGCATCAGGGGACCATATAGGGAGTTAGGAATCAAACCCAAGTAGATCATGTGGCAAGAGCCCTACGAATATCATCTTTTCATGTGTTTATTAAACATTTGTATAGCTTTAGAAAGATAATCTGGGGGCCAGGTAGTGGCGCTGAAGGTAAGGTGCCTGCCTTGCCAGCGCTAACCTAGGACAGACCTCGGTTCGATCCCCCGGTTCCCCATATGGTCCCCCGTGCCTGCCAGGAGCGACTTCTAAGTGAATAGCCAGGAGTAACCCCTGAGCGTCACCGGGTGTGGCCCCCACCCCCCCCAAAAAAAGAAAGATAATTTGTTCAAGTCCTTAGCCTATGTCTTCACAGGGTTATCTTCTTTATCACTGAATTATGAAAGCTCTTTTAAAAATTTATTTAATTTTTGTTTGTTTGTTTGTTTGTTTTGGTTCTGGGCCACACTCACCGGTGCTCAGCTCTGGGGACCCTTTGTGGTGCCAGGATGGAACTAGGATCATGTAAGGCAAGTGCCCTGCCCTCTATACTATCTCTTCAGTCTGAAGTTGTTTAGATATATTTATATATGCCACATATATATTACATATACATATATGACAGATATGGAAACCTTATCAGACATGCTTTGCAATTATATTTTTTACTATTTTCTTGGTTTTCTCACCTGCATCATGGTGTTTGAAGTAGAAAAGATTTTGTTAAAGTTCAATTAATTTTTCTTATTAGATTTTTGGTGTCATAGCTTTAAGGAATCATGTATTTTTTAACCTGCATGCCAACCAGCAGAGATGGATTAGAGAAGAAATGATATAAAAGAAAAAATATGGGGCCCGGGAGATAGCATGGAGGTAAGGCGTTTGCCTTTCATGCAAAAGGTCATCAGTTCGAATCCCGGTGCCCCATATGGTCCCCCGTGCCTGCCAGGAGCAATTTCTGAGCATGGAGCCAGGAGTAACTCCTGAGCACTGCCGGGTGTGGGACCCCCCCAAAAAAAATATATAAAATTAATGGTGACTCAAAGTCCCAAATTTCTTGCAACAATGATACACAGAATAAAAGCATTGACTAGAAAATATGACAGTGATAAAACTGCTTAAAGCTTGAGTAGACTTTGCATTAATAAGCAGACAATTAAAGTTCCTTAGGGAAACCGGTAAGTAAATAATTTTCAGTCACTATATTAAGGGGAAAATCTAGTTGTTATAAAGATTTTAACCTATAAAACTAAAAACATTTTTACGATGAAATATCATAACCTTATAAATATGAAACCACTTACCGACTAAGTAATTCTAATCCAGCAGTATACTTTGGCAAATATGAAACAGTCCTATAGAAAGAAACATTAATTAAAATCATTTCTAATTTAAGCCAAATGAAAAAAAATGAACATAGTTAACTGTAATATTCCTAATCCTAAAGAGTAAGTTATTTAAATTTTTAGAGAAATATATTGTTTAATTTAAAAATTAATTTAGTGTTATATATTATTAGTCTTTAATCTATCAACCTCTAGAGATTTTTATACCCAATAATACATTGAAAACTTCAATATAACAGACTTTTTTAAAGCTCATAATCTCTACATTTAAAGTAAAACTTGATCACATGCCTGTGATCACAAACCTGAGTCAGCCACATGCAAGGCAAATACCCTACCATCTTTGCTATTATTCCGGTCTATATGCTTTGTTTATTTATTTATTATTTTTGATTTGGGGCCACACCTAGCAGCTGATAGGGGTTATTCTAGATTTGTGCTCAGAAATCAATCCTGCAAGGCTTGGAGGAACCATATGGGATACCAGGGATCAAACCCCAGTTGGCTGCATGCAAAGCAAACACCCTCCCCGCTCTGGTCTAATGCTTTATTTTTTAAATGGAAATAAATAAAATCACACAGTACTGGGGGTAACATACAAAACAAGTAACAAGAACTGTTTTCATTATTAATTTGCTTTGAATAATGTAGGACTAATAATATACAAATAAAAATGATTAATTGTGCTCCATCAATAGTCACTGCTTGTCACACTTAAACAATAACATTCCACTGTTTGTCAACCATTTTATAACTTTATTGGGAACATTTCCAGTGTTACAAATTTTGCAATCTAAAAATTACTCTGTAATCAGAAAAATGTCAATCACTGAATAACTAGACTATCATGACTGCAACCAAAAGCAGTATTAAATTTAATTCATAGTAAATGAAAGTGCACAGGCTTACCTGGACTTGCTTTTCACTTTAGCCTCTTTTGATTTGTCACTTAAGTTCTTCAGCCTGTAATAGCGATTAAATATGTTTTACTAGCAGTTAACATTTTATGTTGGATCAGCTAAGTTTCCCTCTCACCTCTCCTACTCACTCTTCCCTCCCCTGCTCCTATCACCTCCAGTGCTATGTGTGGGTCCATGAGGGCCAAAGACAAGCACAGACCTTCTGCATGAAATGCATTCCCTCCAGCCCACTGAGCTCTCTCCCTCTCTAGCCTCTAAGCTTATTTTTCATTTTGGACCACACACAGCAATGCTCAGCCGTTATCCACTGTCCTGCACTCAACAGTATCACTCCTGGCAGTGTTCACAGAACCATATAGGGTGTCAGGAATCGAATCTGTAGCAACCATAGCAGGCAAGCACCTCTCCACTAAATATCTCTTCAGTCCTTTGGCTAATTCTTTTTTTTAGCAAGAATTAAGCATCTCTTTAGACAACAAATATTGTCATACTTACTATAGAAAAAATACCACAAATAGAAGCATTTATAGTAAACATTTTTATTTATTTGGGGTTTGGGACCATCTAGCAGTGATCAGGAGTTACTTCTGGCTTTGCACTCAGAAATCATTACTAGATGTGCTTGGGGACCATAAAGGATGTTGGGGATCAAATCAAGGTTGGCTGCATTGCATGTAGGGCCAGCACTCTACCTACTATATTTTGCTCCAGCCTCAATTTTTGTACTTTTATTGTTCAAAATGCCTTAAAGCATTTCTTTTCCTCTGGAGCTACACCCAGCCCAGGGTTTGGGGGACAGCTGCTCCCAGCTGTGCTCCGCAAACATGAACACATTGAAAGCATGTTGGGAGAAAGAGACTCGAACTCCCACATAACAGGTATGTGCTCTAGACCTCTGAGCCACATGCAGGTATGATCATGGCACCTCTGCTGTCTGTGACTTTCAGCACCACGGTTTCCAAGGATGTCCCCAGGAGTATGAAAGCACCAGAGTGTGATTCCAGACAAGCACGGCATGTGAACACCCCAGCGACCCTGGCCAGCTCTACAACTGGAAGGTATGTAAGCACAAGAACTGAAGAGAGCGAAACCTGACCTGTGTGCAAAGAAATGCAAGCTGGGGCCAGCTCTGTGTCCAACTGCAGAAGCAATACAACCTTGCAGGCAGCCTTCAGTGAGCACCAACAGTTGAAAAATTTGCCAACACCAGAGCCAAGGGCAATGCCTGTCATCACAGCATCAACAATAATGAAGGGAATGGTGAGGGGAATAATAACTATAGCCTCACCATCACCACCATACTCACAGACAAGGACCTGTCTGGATTCCTGGAGTCTGGTGCCACCCAGCAGGATTCCCCACTTGGGGGGGGGGGCAGCCCTGTACTATGAAATGGGGCTGTACTGAACTAACTAGATTGCTCCACTCCAGCCACCTAGATACTTTGAGCCCTGGTGCCTCCCGACCACCCTGCCCAGCCAGGCCCTTTCTCCTGGCTTAGGGTGGCAACTGAAATATGGCACTTTTCAAGGATACAGACTAAATACTTCTAAACTGTATGGAACCATAACTGTTAGAATTGCCAAAAACAATACTAACCAAAGAAGATGATGAAAGGCAGTACAGTCCCAAACTTTATAATAACCAAAACTGCATGGTGCTGGAACAAAGACAGCCATTCAGCAATAAAATCAAATTGAGAGCCCAAAGAGAAAATCCTATGTACACATGGTTTCATGACGGGGTTAGGTACATTCCTGGAGCACGGAAAGCCTCTTCAACAAATGGTGCTGGCAAAACTGAACAACCACAAGCAAAAACATGAAATTGAACTCCTTCCTCACTTCATTCACAAAGCAGAGTAAAAGACTTCGATATTTATCTTGTTTCTGTTAAATACATGGAGGAAAACATAGGCAGGATGCTCTAAGACCTTAAAACTCAAAATAGTTTTCAATAATAATATATAAAATAATATAACCCCATTGGGAGAGGAAACAAAACCAGAAATAAAAGAACTGTCAAAATTAAAAAGCTTTTTCACTACTAAAAATAAGTGAAAGTAAAGATATTCCTTGATAGAAGGAACAATACATAAATCACACATAGTGATATATAAACCACTTCCCACAACAGCAACAAACAAATCTATCAGAAAATATGCAGGAGATGAGCAGACAATTCTTTAAAGTGACATGAAGATGATCAACAGTTAGATAAAGAGTCCATCATTGCTGATTACTATGGAAATGTAAATTAAATGACAACAAGGGACCATAGAAATAGTGACAATGGCCTATATCAAAATGTCCAGAAGTGATGGTGCAAACGTGAATGAATGCAGATGACAGTCCCCACTACTGGTGAGACTGCTGTTTAGCTCTGTCTCTTTGGAAAGCAGTTTGGAGACTCTTAAAAAAAATGATGACTAGGGGCCAGAGCTATGGCGCAGTGGTAGGGCATTTGCCTTGCATGTGGCTGACTCAGGACGGACAGGGTTCAATCACCAGCATTCCATATGGTCGGTCCCCCAAGTTAGGAGCGATTTCTGAGCACAGAGCCAGAAGTAAGCCCTGAGTGTCTCTGGGTGTGGCCCAAAAATCCAAAAAAAAAAAATTATGACTAGAGTCACAGAGATAGTATATGGTATAAGGCATTTGCCTTGCACACAGTCAATCTTGGTTTGATCCCAGGCACAGATAATGGCCCCCTGAGTCCCACCAGGAGTGACCCTAAGCACAGAGGTAGGAGTAAGCCCTGCTGAGCACTATAAGGTATAATCAAAACCACCCCCCTCCAATATATTAACAACTTCCAGACAATTCTATTTCTGGGCTTTTCCTCCTAAATACAAAACCACTTATCTAAAAGAACCCTATGTTTATAGCAGTGAGTGCTCTTTACAACAGCCAAGGTCAGGAAAACAACTCTGTATCCAACAACAGATGAGTGGGTAAAGAAAATGGTTTATACACACATTGTCAACTATGAGAACAAATAAATCTTGCAGTCTGTTGCAGTTTGGCTGCAACAATGTGAATTAGGAAGTAAAAGTCAAATATCAGATCATTTCTAAGGCATCTATAAAATATAAAGAAACAAAGGAAAGGATCAGACACTCCCAGTAGAAATGACCCTCAGATACTGAAATAGAACAGGCATCTTAAGATGCTGGAGGGTAGGAGGCCCCTTGGGATAATGGTGGCAGGATCCTGGCACCCTGGTAGAGCATCATATAACCCAGTGTTTGTTCTCTGCTGCACCATCACCAAAATGTGTGACCCCTCTGATAGCAAAGTGATGACAACAGAGAAAGGTTAAGAGATTATGAGGAACTATATCAGAATGGAATCAAGGCTTCCTAAAGTGCCAGCTCCTATAAACAGCT
Organism: Crocidura indochinensis; assembly: GCA_004027635.1. NCBI lineage: Eukaryota > Metazoa > Chordata > Mammalia > Eulipotyphla > Soricidae > Crocidura > Crocidura indochinensis. Next base: position 10,011 of record PVKC010034427.1, read on the forward strand.
CCATTCACACTGCCCCATTCCTCTTCCTAACACCCACCCCCAGGAAAATGTACATACTGCCATGTAAAAACATCCACAAAGAATTCATTGAGCTCCTGGCTACCTTTTTCCTACTTAAACAATAAATGCAAACTTTTGATTTCAAAGCTAACTCTAAACCTTGATGAATTTCAGTAATTCATTTTTAGATGGTTCCGAATTTAATTTAATATCAGTACATTCATTTCTTCAAATTTTCTAACAAAATAGTAAAATGGATTTTACCCAAAAATGGAGGTTATTAGTAAAATAGTATAAAATTTTTTTTAAGTAAATAAAATTGTCTGGAGCACTGATTGATGAGTAGAAACCGGTTTTCTCTAGCTAACTTAACCCAGCAGAGTAACTTGATCTCCGATTTATTTGCACTTCAATTTCCTATCTAACCTCATCTTCCATTATGAAAGGTGAGGGAAACTGCTTTAAACTACCATAAAATATGTTAATTAGCATAGTCTGTTATTATGGGTCAATGCTTTTAACCATATTCACTGGCACCATTATCCTGAGTTCAAACTGTTTACAAATTCAAACCTGATCTGTTATACGTCCTTACTAATATATATCACTTTCTTTTTATCCCTGACATGTTCCACATTTTATTTACATTTCAAACCTAACTTTAATCTCAAAATTAGTCATACACCTATTTCCTTTTCCAATTTGCTCATTTAACCTTATATGCATAGCTTGTCTGTCACAAACTGTAAATAATTATTTATCATGTCTTTTACATGTAACACACAGAAACAGCTGTTAACAGAACAATGACTTCCCCACAACATTTTTTTAAATTATAAATACAGGTGTCAAAACAAGTCTGAATATTTTTTTTTGACACGACCACTAATCAGCACACACACCACTTTAAAACTTAACACAATTTATGACAATATACCTGCACTTTACCTGCTACTTTAGACAATTTAACTGTAGCTTTCACTAAGATGGATAAAGTATGCTATTGCTAGTTTTCTTCTGGAGAAATTTACTTTTTTGAAACATACTCAATCCCACCACCATCTGACATTTCTCACTATGCTTTCATCTTACAAATCTGGATCCTATTTTGAGCACTCCAGGTTTCTGCCTAAAGGACACTACCTCAACAAGAGAAAAAAAATTGTGCTGCAGCTTTCCTCCTATTACCTGAAAACACAGTAGGTGTACATACATTCCTATAAATGTCCAGGTCATGTTTTGCCAGCTGTCATTCTTTTATTTAATGTGTGGGTATTTTGCATTGTGATATTTAATCAAGATATTGACACGAGTAGGAGGATACTGAATTGAGACAAGCCTGAAATCCATTAAAATTAATTGTGGTATGCTTGTTGTTCTGGTGGCTGTGGAGCTTAATAGGTTCTTTGGGCATTGTTAGGCATCTTAGATCTTGAAGGACAACTTTAACACTACAGGAATTTTGCTAACACTTGTGTGTTGTGAATTCACCCTTGGTGACCCAGTGATCATGCCTATCCACCTTGGAATTATCATATCTTCATCATCTTCAAGGCCCCAATTAACCATACTATCACCTACTCCTTTTGGTCTTTCTTCAAGTTTGTCCACCAAGCAAAAATTATGAGGAACCTTATTCTCCTGTGGAGATGGTCATCTTCTCTTGTAGTTTGGCACTGCTAATATATACCACTTTCTTTTTGAAAAGCTGGGTCAAGGAAGCAAGGAAATCAGTCATACTTCAAAGTGCAAGAGTTCTAAAGCTGGAAAGATTCAGAATCAGGAAAGAAGCTAATCCAGGAATTATTACTAGAACAATTATTCAATAAATAATTCAATATATAATAAATACCATGAATTACATTCCATAACTATGAGTAATTACTAGAATAAAGAATTTCTACCCTACCTAATCCCAAAAGTGCCATTTCAGTTCTGACCTTTTTAACTTTCTTAAGTTTCCAACTACTTCCTGGAACTCAAAGCGTTAAATAACCTCATGACAAATTTCACAGTCAGCTGCTCCTTCGCTCTCAAAGTTGCTCTTAAGATCATTCCTGTTGGTAAAGTACGTCATTTGCCTCCAATACTCCAAAATCTACATTTGATCTCTCCACCCTTTTTACTTTCCTCCCTATATTTTTCACTGCTTCCAATTTGACAAGAGCTTGCCAACCCATTCCCTTCTTAAAATTCTACCAGCTCTGTCTTATCTCTTAGCTGGTCCATGACTTTAATAACATACACAATCTCCCTATTGCCTATCCTAACTCCTCCTTTCAAAGTCATCTTCCAGGAATATGAATCGGTTCATACTGTTCCCCTCCATGCTACTTGTCAAATGATTCAACCAAATTAAAATCTTGAAATTGAGCTCCCATATGATCCAGCAATACCACTCCTAGAGATATACCCCTGGAATGCAAAATCACAATACAAAAATGCTCTTTGCACCCCTATGTTTATCACAGCACTATTTACAATAGCTAGAATCTGGGCCGGAGAGATAGCATGAAGGTAAGTCATTTTGCCTTGTATGCAGAAGGATGGCGGTTCGAATCCCGGCATCCCATATGGTCCCCCTGAGCCTGCCAGGAGCGATTTCTGAGCAAGAGTCAGGAGTAACCCCTGAGTGCTGCCGAGTGTGACCCAAAAATCAAACCAAACCAAAATAAAAAAGCACAATAGACAGAATCTGGAAACAACTCCAGGTGCCTGACAACAAATAAGTGGCTAAAGAAACTGGTACATTTACACAATGGAATACTATGCAGCCATTAGGAAAAATGAAATCATAAAATTTGCCTATATATAAATGCACATGGAGTCTATTATGTTGAGTGAAATGAGCCAGAGAGAGAGGAACTAACATAGAATAGTCTCACTCATCTGTGGGATATAAGAAAAATAAAAGAGAATATGGCAATAATATCCAGAGACAATAGAATTGAACACTGGGAAGACCAGTTCATGACATGAAGCTTGCCACAAAGAGCAGTGAATGCAGCTGGAGTACTAACCACAATAACAACTACCATGACAATGATAGTGAGGGAGAGAGGAAGAATGCCTGTCTGAGACAGGCAGGGGTTTGGGGTGGGAGAGAGAAATGGGGTGACACTGGTAAAGAATGATGTACATTCTATGACTAAGACCCCAGTATAAAAATTTTTATAAACATGGTGATCAATAATATATTTTATTAATAATAAAAATCCAGCCAGGATCACCCCACGAAAGAGCCATCAGGCCATCCCCCAATCTCCCTGAATCGGTTCTCTTTTTTAGCAAAGGCATTTCTGACCTTGTAATATTCTGCTTCCTGCCCTTGACAGGCACAGTACTGGGAGAATATTGGGCTACTGGAATGTGATCCAAACCTTCCTTATCTCCTAGAGGGCCCACCACGGAGCAATCGTGCAATAAACTGAAAGAGTCACTGTTGTAAACATTCCTTCCAGCTTTGTCTCTCAGGATCACTTGCACCTCTGAAATGCCTTTAGTAAAGTCATCACAACCCAGTCAGAAGTGTCAAGGTGGTGTTCAGAAGTCAGCCCCACATGGAGGCTTTTGTATATTTGTCTGGCTATTTCCTGTGGACTCACCAACCACCACTGTCACTGTATATATCTTTTCTTTTCTTTTTTTTTTTGGGGGGGGGGGGTCACACCCGGCAGTGCTCAGGGGTTACTCCTGGCTCCATGCTCAGAAATTGCTCCTGGCAGGCACGGGGGACCATATGGGGCACCGGGAACCGAACCGATGACCTTTTGCATGAAAGGCAAATGCCTTACCTCCATGCTCTCACCCGGGCCCCACTGTATATATCTTTAACATCCAGCCTCCTTTATATTTAAGGGCATCTGGGAGGCATTTTAGTTAAATATGCACCCAAAATATAATGTGATATTCAGATACTTCCTGTAAGCCTAACTAGAGAATTCATAAATCATATTTTAAGAAAATGAGAGTTGCTCTCTATAAAAATAATTTTTATTTCATTAAAGAACTGTGGCTTACAAAATTATTGCTCATTAAATTAGGCATATTTCACTATCACCAGTGCTCCCATACACTGTAATCCCCCACCCCCTTCTTGACACCTTCAGAGACACATTCCAAAGTTCGATGCCTGCAACTTAGACCTGAAGTTTTCAGTGTTATTGAGTCTGTGCTTTGGATTTATAGCTGTGCCACTCTCTCAGGTCACAAAAAAAAAAAAAAAAAAACAAAAAAAAAACAAAAAACCCAGAAACTCTGATCCCTGTCCCCCCATCGTTTCCCTTC
>PVKC010034428.1:0-13722 GCA_004027635.1 Crocidura indochinensis
TTCTGACCTTGATACATCCCTACAAAACTCATTTCTAATCTTTTACTGCCTCAGTCCCAAACAGTATTTCCCCCCATTTACCTGTGTAGTTGCAGCTCATGACATGAAGCTCACCACATAGAGTGATAAGTGCAGTTAGAGAAATAACTACACTGAAAACTATCATAACAATATGAATGAATGAGGGAAGTAGAAAGCCATCTTGAGTACAGGTGTGGGTGGGGTGGAGAGGAGGGAGAATTGGTGGTGGGAATTTCGCACTGGTAAAGGGGGGTGTTCTTTACATCACGGTAATCTACAACTACAATCATATTGTAATCATGGTGTTTTAAATAAAGATAATTAAAAAATGAATTGTCTGATTGAAGTATGCAGATTGGCTTGGAGTGATGGGATACTATATTTTAATATATTTAAAGAAAGCTTAAGAATCTATCTAAATCAGGGTTGAAGTAATGAAGTAATAGCACAGCCTTAGGCATTTGCTTTACATCTGCTTCCCAGAGCCCCCAGGTTCCAACCCCAGCATCCATTATGGTCTCCTGAGCCTGCTAGAAGTGATTTCTGAATGCAGAACCAGGAGTAACCCCTGAGAGCTGCAGGGTGTGCCCCTCCTCCAAAAATGGAATATATCCAATACAAAACAATATAAAAAACAAGTGGGCAGAATTAAGAGATAGTAAGAAGACTGATTTTATTTAGCTTAGTGACTGACCAGTTAAGAGTAAAAATGGGTGATGGGATGAGAAAGAATAGTTATCTAAGATGACCAGATGTCTGGATGAATTAAATGAGTTGCCCTTGATTAAAAGAGAAACTAAACGTGAAAGCATGATTTTAGGAGTTAACTCTTGGAAATTTGGGTCCAAAATGATGTATGATATTTTAGTGGTGTAGTGTTATCTAATAGGAAATTGTACCTGTGATTCTGATTCAAAGAAGCTGTGTTCCATTGGGAGACCTTCTTTATGGAGGTCTTCTTTACACATCTTTTGGGCAGAAACATTAGCAGCTTTGATTTCTAATATCTTTCAAAGCTGTAGAGGAAATAACCTTTAAGATAAAGCTGAACTTTCATTCTGGATATGGGGAAAGGTTTAAGTATCCTTTAGAGTAAAGATAATACTCTGGTACTTGGAATACAAAGGTTTGCTGGCAGCCTATTATAAAAGCTAGGGTTTCCTCAATTTTGAGGTTCCTCAACTCTGATGCAGACTCATTACTTGTGTAGCATAGGACCTTTGCGGAAGATGGGATTCTATAAGGTCCACATGGAGAAACGGAGCTAACTGGCAGGAACTTGAAGTTAACTCACCATGGGAGTGTGCTATGGTTAATAAATTCCTTTGTGTTCTGTCAGCATCCCAGAAACCATGAGCTTACAAATTAAGATATAGGAGTAAAAATTTCACCGCCCGGCCCCTAGAAATTATTAGATTGAAATTGAAAAATTTCAATCTAATAATTTCTAGGGGCCGGGCGGTGGCGCTGGAGATAAGGTGCCTGTGCTAACCTAGGATGGACCGCGGTTCGATCCCCCGGTTCCCCATATGGTCCTCCGTGCCTGCCAGAGCGACTTCTGAGCGAATAGCCAGGAGTAACCCCTGAGCATCACCGGGTGTGACCCAAAAACCAAAAAAAAAAAAAAAAAAATTCAATCTGGATCTTGACAGACTGGTAATGAAGATTTGGTAATGTCCAGAGAAGTAGTAGTTGTATATTTCTTAAGTTATTCATTGAGTCTCACAACCTCAATGCACAATATTACCCTTATATATATGGTACTGTACAGCACAGACTGGTAAAAGAGAGAGACAGAGAAAAACAGACAGACAGACAGACAGACAGACAGACAGAGAGATTGGAATTACTGAAAGTAAAATCATTCTGAGGTTATTTTTTTGATGGGGAATATTTTTATCAGGGCTTGAAAGAAGGATGAACACTGATTCTGAGAAGGATTGGTACAAATGGTGGCATGGAATTTTTTTTTTGGTGACAAATTTTTAGGGATACAGTATATAAGACTTATCGAGGTTGTATGCTTAGGGGACCAATATGCAATACCAGGGCTTAGTGTTGTGCAAAGTGCCTTAGGTTCTGTATTTGATCCATTTCTTAATGGACACTATTTTGCCAAACATGATGAACAAAATAATGAATATTGCAATCGTGATTCTATTGGTAATAACTAGAAAATTATTTCAGTGAATTGGAGGATAATTTTATTAGAAAGCAGATTTGTTGATTTGCTTTCTGCAGAATTTAGTTTCGCATCAGTGCTCTTTGTGCTGATGGAAATAAATTTACGATATTTCAAGGCACTGATATGTGCAGCATATCATATGACAGTAAATATTTGACCTGTGTAATTGTTCATTCCCTAAACTAAATACAAAATTAAAATAGCAATAAAGGCAGAAATATATCAAACTAAATAGTTCTAGAAGAAACAAAGCCATTTTATTAATTTTGGGAAAAATTATGTAAAATAAGCATTTAAGCAGATAATAATATAGACCCCCAAATAATTTCTATTTATTCGTGTCTGGATTCGCTTCTTCTATACATTTAAAACAAAATATGTAGCAAATTTTCCAGAGAATTTCTGTAAATACTAAAGCAACATTAGCATATTTAGCTCCTAATATTCTGGGACTATGCAGATTTGTGATAAGATGCTTGCTCTACAGATATGAATTTACTCTTTGCAAATGCATGCCTCGTTGAATGCTGTCAATAACCAGCCATCAATATTTCTTATTTACTTTTTCCAAAAGTATGCAATATATATAACATGTCTTGTGATAAAGGGGGTGTACCCATGGTACAGTGTGTACCCAGCCTGCTCTTGATCTGCATAGACCCCTGAGTACCACTGAGTAATTCCTGGATGCAGAGCTAAGAGTAAATCCTAGTGATTGTGGATTCCCCCACCAAAAAAAAATTGAAAAATGAAACATTGATTCTAGTTAGTTCACATTAACAGTAAGCCAGTGAAAAGTTCCTGAAAGGATGGGGAGTCCCATTCAGTATCCATTACCATGCCAAATTACCTACTATTACAATATGAATACCCAGAGAATTAACTTCTGTCAAGCAGCTCAAAGGAGAGCATATGTTTTGCATATAAATGATGTAGATTGTTAAGAAATGCCTAAGTCTCAGATCCCTTTCCCGGCCCTCTTCCCCTCCCCTCATCTCCTTTTCTCTCTCCTCTTCCCTTTCCTCATCCATGCACAGAACATGGAGTAGCCTTTGAGCACTGTTTGGTGTGACCCCCAAATCAAAAGCAAAAAACTTGAGCTTCAGTGGTAGTTTATGTGCCAACTTGATACACAAAGAGGTCAGATATGTGGCTAAGTATTTTATCTATATTTTATTGGGGGTGGGGGGAAACATGATGAATTTTGAGTAAAGCAGGTTATTTTTCTTAACTTGACTGAGTCATATCCATTTAGCTGAAGGTTTTATTGAAACAAAGACTAACCTCTCCTCATTCAAGACAGAATTCTGCCAGTCTCCTGACTTTGAACTTCAATGGATCTAAAACCTGTAGACTTGATTTTGGTCTTGCCTAGCCTCCATAATTTCATGAACCCAGTTCCTTTTATACCTCTCTAGTCAGAAAGATGGATAGAGTGAAGTAGATAAATGGCTAACTTAGAAAATTTTTCTATCTGGCAAAAATTTTCTAATATAGTTCAGAGTTCAAAGTGCCTAACTTGTTGACAGGTAGGTTTAATAAAGAAATAAAGAATGATATCATTAAGAGATAGGATATTAGGAAAAATAGTGAAGAAAAAACAAATGCCCCCAAAGCAACAGAAACAACTAATTATTAAGAATGGTAGAGGAAGGAATTTGATATGGGAGGAATGGCAATGGTGAAGGCAGTCATACACTAGTTTTACACACAAAAATCCTAAGTTAAAATATTATAAATCATAGTACCAAAAAGGTAATATTTATGAAATCTATCATTATAGTATTATAGATCTAATGCCTCATTGTAGTAAAAAAAACATAGAAAAAAATTAAAAAACAACATAACAATGTTAAATATGATGCCAAGAATACTTTATATAAAAATTCCACCAATAAAGAGTTATAATTCTCTTGTGTTATTTATTTATTTGGGGGGGGTTCTGGGTCACATCCAGTGACGTTCAGGGGTTATTCCTGGCTATGCACTCAGAAATCTCTCCTGACTCGGGAGACCATCTGGGATGCCTGGGATCGAACCAAGGTCCGTCCTGGGTCAGCTGCATGCAAAGCACATACAGTATCACTGTGCAATCACTTAGGCCCCCTCTTGTGTGATTTTTAATTGAATGTTTATAGTTGGCATTACCCTTATCTGGGAAGGAAATATCTGGAGGGAATAAAACAAATAGTCTTATCAAATATATATATTAAGATATATAAAAAACATCAAACATTAAGTGAAAACATTTCTTGGAAAGATGCAGGTTTACTTACAAATTCAGTCCAAACTGAAATTTTAAAAACAAAATAAAAAAGGCAAGAAACTTAATACTAGGGGTGTGTTTCAAACTTATTGTGAGCTTTATTGAACATCTTTCAGAAAACAGTATAAGATGAAAGTAGACACTATATTTGAAATTTCATAGAAAATATGATATGAAATAATTCTTTCAGGGACAGCAATTCAAAGCTCTAGAAAGCAAGTAAAATAAATATGAAAAATTATCAATAATATTTCCCATTTTGGGAAAGAGGTCTGAAGATAAGGACTTAATAAAGCTGAATCTTTAAGTGTTAGATGTTAAGTGATTCTGAGCTCAACATATATGCTCCATAATGAAGAGTTTTTAGAGCATCAGAGAAGTCAAACACAAGTTTCTTTCAAAAAAAAAATTGAAGGAATTATTTGCCTTGCCTTTCCACAAACAATACTGGATTCTAAAAAAACAATGTTATGTATAAAGAAAATCAGTAAGCAATTGTAAATATGGTCAATATACAAAATGAATTCTGATCCAGAGATAAAAATGTCAGCTATGCAACTTTAATTAATGGCTACTAAAAGGAACTCTAGACCAGACCTGCCAGAAAATCCAAGTAAAACAATGCCAGATTTTTAAGAGAACTCAATTACTTAATTATTAGGAATTTGGGGGTCATACCCAGCAGTGCTCAGGGATTTCTTCTGCCTCTGTGCTAAAGTATATTTTTGGCAGTGTTTAAAGGAACCAATTCAATGTCAAGGATTGAACAGAGGTCACTTGCATACATATCTCCCAAGGTAACTATATTCTTACTATTTAAATTTAAGAGTACTTGATCTATGAAGTTGTAATTACTTTAATACCCAAAGCAGACAAAGACATTTCCAGAAAAGAAATTTTCAGACCAATCTCTCTGATGAACATTGATGCAAAAATTCTTGACAAAATTATAGCTAGCTGAATCTAACAACAAATTAAAAGCTCATACATCATGATCAAGTGTGATTCATCCCAGGGATGCATGGATAATTTGACATATGCAAATCAATTAACATAATACACCTAAAATATTCCTAAAACTCAACTATTAATGACTGTGTAAACCCCTGTCCTTTAATTAAATAAAAAAGTTTAAAAATAAATAAAATGTACTCACTCAAGTTAAAAATATGTATTATAATGTTGAAATATAGATAGGTTCTCTGATCAATGGATCAAAATTGAATGTTCAATAACAAAAATACATATATATGGGCAGTTAATTCTAACAAATTAGCTGAAGACATGAAATGGAGTAAAGACTATCTCTTCAAAAATTGTGCTAGTACAACTGGATCACTGTGTATGAAATTAAAGCTTGATTCATATAATACCTTACACAAAAGTCAATTAAAGGTGGATTAAAGACTTTGACATTCAACCAGAAACTATAAAGTATGTAGATGAAAATATTGGCAGAATGCTCCAAAATTTAGACCTCAAAGATATCTTCAGTGATTTGATACCACTGGCAAAAGAAAAATAAACATATGGGACTATATCAAGCTAAAGATTCTGCATGGCAAAATAAAAACTGGCTAAAATAACTGTGAAAAATATTGTTTTCAACACTTTACGTGAAGTCTTGATATCTGGGATATATAAAGTATTCACAAATATCAACACAAAATTCAAAAATTACTATTAACACTTACTGGTAGAACATATACCATGTTCATAAAGGTGGTTTTACCAGGGTGAGGCTTATTCATTGCAATCCATAGGTGTTGACCCCTGCAATTTCCCCAAATATAGGAAACTCAATTAAAAGTATGTGGTAGAGAGAGACTGCATTTGCACTCTCCCCTTTAAAAAATCATTATCAAAATTGGGGAGAGGAAAGGATCAGATACTTCTCAGAGGAAGACAAGTGGATCACCAGTAGACACATAGTGTGCTCAGCATCACTTATCAGTAAGGAAATCCAAATCAAGACAACTATGAATATTATCTCATACTAGTGAAAATGGGACATATCAAAAATAGTAGGAACAATCTATGTTGGCAGGAATGTGGTGAAAAGGAATTCTCATCCACTGCTGATGGGAATGTTGTCTGGTCAGCTACTATGGAAAGTGATATAAAGAGTCTTCAATAAATCTAGAATTGAACTGATACATGAAAATTCTGACAGTTCCACTTTTTGGTATTTATCCCCAGGACACAAAACCATTCATTATAAAGGACATATGCACACCATTATTTATTGTTGCATTTAGTTCAAGAACCTAAATATAGTGTCAAACTAGGTGTCCAAATACAGCTGTATGGAATCTTGTCTATATACATATATAGACACACATATATGTTTATATTATTATATATACATATATGAATATGTATCCATGTTTACATATACACAAATATACATATACACACAGTGGAATACTATGCAGCCAAAAAGAATGAAATCAGGCAATTTTCTGAAACATGATTGGAACTGGAAGATATGTTGTATAAAGTAAGCCAGAAAAAGGACAAACACAGCTCTCATTTATCTGTGGTATATAAGAATATCTGGATGAGGAGATGTAATTTTGTAAAAAGGAAATGTCTATATCACCCTTAACCTGAGAGCTTAGGGAGAAGAAAGAGGGAAGGAAAGAAATCGAGGTCGGAAGGAAGAATATGATAAAGTGAAGTAATAAAGAAACAGGAGTCGAGGCTTTTCATTATATTGGTATAACTCAAAATCCAAAGGTCATATTAAACAACACTGAAATTATGAGATCTAAACTGCAAGCACCAAACTTTGTAATGTGCCAGTCAAGGTAATAGACAGGAGTTTGGATGAGGATGTAAAAGGTGTGCATGTGATGGGTGTTGGCACTAGAAGCTGACTTAGTGCTTAAAACTCAACTATCAATAACTTCGTAAATCACCACTCCTTTACTAAAAACAATTCAAACAAACAAATATAAGAGTACTTGAATTTGGACCCGAGCGTTGGCACAAGCAGTAAGGCGTGTCTGCCTTACCATAACATGCATCCCATATGATCTCCCCAAGCCAGGAGAGATTTCTGAGTGCATATCAAGGAGTAACCCCTGAAAGTCACCAGGTGTGACCCCTCCAAAAAATGGAGTATTTGAATTTAAAAAAGGAAACATTTGAAGGAGGACATGTGATTGAACCAGACTAAGTATGGGGACTTTAATTTGAAAACTCAAGTATCGAGGGGAAAAAGATGTTAAACCAAGTTATATTTTATATTTATCAACAAATTGATTTATATGGAGTTTGCAGGATTATATGAACTTTATAACACACAGATGCATGTAAATTTAGAAATGTTTACATACAAGTTTTTATAAAGAGGTAAAAGAAACAGGATATTCAATCCTAATAAAGCTGAAAAGAAAGTTGGGAGATTAATACAATCTGCCTTCAAGACATACTCAAGCAAGAGTAATTAAGACATTTGTAGTCTTAGCAAAAATGATACAACTGGATAAAAAGTAGAAGAAAAAGCCCCAAATTAGACTATATAAGTATAGTCTTTTCCTGAAGAAGTTGGGTCATAGGTGGGTTTTTCACATAGTGCTCAGGTACCAACTTTTGGATATTGGGCCATCCATGCACCATACTTTAAAACTAGGGCCTGAGAAAGTGGACCTACCAGGTTGGGTGGCCATGTGGACTATGAGACAAAACTAGAATCTCATACATCCTGGATACCCTGAGATATCCTGATATATCCTGATCACAGAGGTATCTCCTGGCCAAAAAAAATGTCTTTTCAAAAACATAACAGTCGCTTATGAAGAAATTACTTTAACATTTTCTTTCACCAAAAAAAAGCCCTGAAAATATTTTATATACCTAAATATAAAACATAAAAGTCATAAAAGAAATATTTTTCTCTAAGAAGTATTTCCCCTGATGAGGTGTCTTTACAGAAAAAAATCTAAACGACCAAGGTTATGGCAATGTCTTTGAAGACACACACTAAAGCATTCATCTATGAGAGAAAATATTGATGACCTGAACTTCATTAAAACCTAAAATTTTCTGCAAAAGACATTATGAAAATGAAAACACACTGGGAGGAAAAATTGCAAAAGACATATCTGATAAAAACTGCTATCCAAAAATTCAACTATTAAAACTATTAAGACTCAAAAAATAAGAACAAGGAATATTTCTCAAGTTCTTGAGTGTAGGTCTTTGCTCCAGATGAACAGGCATAAAGCAGGGGTACCATCATTGCTGGTGGGGATGTGGGGAGAAAGAAACTCTCATTCACTGCTGCTGGGGAATGCCATCTAGTCCAAACTTTCTGGAAAAAAATATGGAGATTCCTCAAAAAAAAAAAAAAAGAAAATTGAGCTTCCATATGATCCACCAATACAACTCCTAGGGGTATATCGTAGGAACACACAAACAAAAAAACAAACAAAACACAATATATAAATGCCCTCTGAAACCTATGTTCATGCAGCTCTATGTACAATAGCTAGAATCTGGAAACAACCCAGATGTCGAACAACATAGGAATGGCTAAAGAAGCTGTGGTACATATACACAATGAAATACCATGCAGCCATCAGGAAAAATGAAATCATGAAATTTTCCTATACATGGATTGACATGGAAACTATTATGCTAAGTGAAATGAGTTGAAAGAAGAGAGACACATGATAGTATCAGTCATCTTTAAGAAAAGATTTAAGAAAAATTTAATTTTCTTAAATTAAATAAGATGTAAGAAAAATAAAAGACAGTATGTTAATAATATCTATAGACAATAGAGATGAGGAAAACCAGGTCATGATATGAAGTTTACCACAAAGATTGGTGAGTACAGTTAGAGAAATCACTACATTAACAATTATTATGATAATGGTAGTAAGTGAGAGAAATAGAATTCCTGTCTCAAAGACAGGCAGGGGTTGGTGGAGGAGAGAGATAGGGGGCATTGTAGTGGGAAGGTTGCACTGGTTGGGGGGTGTAATTTTTATGACTGAAATTCAACTACAAACATGTTTGTGACCATAGTGCTTAAATAAAGATATTTAAAAATGTTTAAAAGAAAACAGTACCAAATAATGAGATTAGGGTGCTCATAGCCTCAAGGACCAAGAGCCCTGACTGTCCTTCATATATAGTATTTATTTTTTCAAACCAGGAAACCTAGGAAGAAGAGGAAACATTAACACACAGTTTTGCTGATCTATGTTAATCTAACCTAGGTAGACTTTTACATAACAAATTGGCCTGGAGTAGCAAATGGAAGAGTCTTTGGATAGTCTTCTTTTGGAAGAGGTGGTAAATAAAGAGTGAATAGGGAATAGAGAATAGGGAATTTTCCAAGGGTGCCAGCTTTCCTGGTAATATTAATTAAAGGTTCCAAAATTACCTTTTTTTAGCCCCTCTCCTCAGACCTTTCTAAGTGTATTTATTTCCTGGATATCTGTATATCTAACTGCTTTGCATGTCTTAGGCCTTATCTTTGACCACCATATCTTACACCTCACTCCTAGAACTACTGATATACTCCTGGTGGCTACGGATGACTATTACATGAGGTCCTGCTGGACCCTAAACACCATTCGATGTGTGGTCAACACCATGATAGCAACAACACCAAAATAACAATAAAAAACTCATCAACAAGAAGAACACAAATGATATGTTTTAAAATGGGGCCAATGAGTTAGAGAGATAGTACAGCAGATAGGGCCCTTAACTTCCAAAAAACTGATCCATGTTCAAGCTATTATACCACCTCTATTCTAGATGCCAAAAGTGATCTCTGAGTGCAGAGAAGAGTCAGGGGTAAGCTGGGAGAAGAGCCTGGTATAGCCCCAAACCAAAAAATAAGTAAATTAAATGGGTGTAAATATGTACAGATAGCAAGAAAGCATATAAAATGATGCAAGAAAGCATATAAAATGAGGCTATGAGGGAAATGCAAATGTAAAATTAAGCAATGAGCCACCACAACACATTTGTTAGAATTGCCAAAAGCTAGAACTCATATGCTGGCAAAGATGTGGAGCAAATTCTTATTTGTTACTGTTGAAAATGTGAAATGCTACAGTGGAAGACCAGGCCTGTGGTTTCTTTCCATATAATCCGGCATTTATTTTCCTTTTTCTTTATCTAATGCTGCTAAAAACTCATGCTCACAAAAGCCTACACACAGTTTGACAACAGCTTTCCTTTGCTTGGCAACAACCAAGATGTGAATGGATGAATAACTTTATTTAAAAGAATTATTATAAAATCATGGTTTACCAAGTTGTTCACAATACAGTACAGTCATTTCAGGCATTAAATGTTCAAACACCAATTATTTCACCTTCACCAATGTCCCCAATTTCCTCTCCAACACTATATTCTGTCTCCTTGCAGGCACAAACAAATTTACTCCTTATTGTTTGCTACAGCACAAAGACAAATAAAATTTATCAAAACATATCGGTAGTGTAAATTTGAAATGATTGTTATATTTCTTCCTGTTGTTTCTGGGCTATGGTGTTATTTTAGCCTTCTGTGTTATTGTTTAGGCTCACTGACCTTAGTAGATTTCTATATAACTTTATCATCAGATTTTCTGTGATTCTATTGAGTTTACATTACTATGACATTTTGAGGTGTGACCAGAATTTATAGATCTGAAACAATATTGGTGGCATGACAGCTTCATCAAGTTAATTTCTGGAGCTGCACTGTTTATGTCAGAAGGTGTAGGGTGTAGCACAGGGCTGCTGTAGTTCATGCAGAAAGAGAAAATTGCTGCAACCCATTCTGACAATTTCAGAGATATCATCCCAGAAGAGACTATCTGTGAAGTATAAGCAACTATTATTTTCTTTTTTCTGAATCGATAACTTTTGCTGCATATGGACAATGGGATTTGTTCAGTGCTAGAAAATAAGTTTGCAATCATAGGACACAGGGGGGAAACTTATTTATTTAATGCATTTATTAAGTGAAGGACTCCTATATGAAAAGTACACACATTAAATCATATAACTATATGATGCTTTGGAAAAGAAAAATTTCTGAAGACAGAAAATTTAAATTTTAATGAGTACTATGATAAAAAGGCAGAATATATTCTTCTTGTGATTTGCCTCCCGAGCAATGCATGTGGATTTGGGGCTGGTGGAAAGGACAATGCAGGTGATTTTTGGTCAAGCAGGCCAGATGTCTAATTCTAGGCCAAAAGATATTGCAGTGCAGGGTCGAAGTACTGGGAAGTAGGTAGTGAAGAAAATCAAATCAAGGTTGCTTGTTAGCACCTTAAGCCCTTATTATCCCCTATCTCCAGAGAATGTACTGTTTTTAGAACAATATGGTACAACAGTGAGTAAATAGATGTCCTTCCCTAGCTATCTAAACCCATAGCACAGACAACACCTAAAATAATAATAAAAAAAAGTAAACTATGGATTTTGATAGCTATAACTTGTTAATTCAGGTTTATCAGCTATTAAAAATTAGTCAAATTGGTCACTCTGGAGAGTTATGTTGACAATAGAAAAGGCTATGGATATGTGGGAATAAGAGGTATATGGAATATCTATATCTCTGTACTTGCCTCACACTCAGTAATGAATCTAAAAAACATTATAGTGTTCTTTCTTCTACATATACAAGATGTAATAAGCAAACAGGAGACACCTTAGATGTCCATTAAAATGTCAACAATTAACTGTTTTGTATTAGTATATGTATATTATATTTCTATTAGTCTGGCTCCAAAGTGAAAACTTTTTTACACTGGCAAAAATTATTTTATTTCCAGTGAAATCATTAATACAATGGCAGAGGTTTGGTAAGCTCTTGTTTGCTGTCCATTCTTTTAAATTGGGATGTTCCTTTAGGGATGATAGCATCAAACAAATGAAGTGGTCCAGAAATTCAAAGCCTTATTACTGATATTTTAACTTTTAGAGGCATGTCTTCAGGTGGCAGTCCTCCTGGAAGAAAGAAGATATGGGGAGGGTGGAGTGTGTTTGAACTGTCTCCACAAAGCCCTGGTGATACCAGGCACCAAACTGATATACCTGAAAGGTGATCAGATCGGTGTCCCCAAAGAGAACTGTAGAGGGTTAGTGATAAGGAAGGGGCATAGGCAATATGGTGATTCTGGGCAATGGATGCAGCAAGCTGTCTTCAGCAGGGCAAGGACTTGGCCCATTTCTCTTTCTGAGATGGCCAGCTTTCTGCTGCATGGGTCAGCATAACCGTAATCTTTCATGGTTCGGTTTACATGTCATTCGAGAAGAAATGAGTCTATTGGGCTCTGGCTTGCTTTGAACATGGGCAACTGCCTAGAACTGAATTTTGAGGTATGTCAATCTAACTTGGATTATGGTTGAATTTTATGGATTATAGATGAATTTAACTTTACCACCATCTTGGGAAAGTTCTTTAATCTGCCAAAGCCTTTATTACCTTGTATTTAAAATGAGGCTAATATAATTTCCACCCATATATTTGGTGCAAAAATTCAATGAAATAGCTTTAAATTTGTCTTAAATGGACTTAGTCTGACAACGGTTTTCTTTTCCTCTTTTTCTCCTAGACATACACTTTTTTTTTATTGTGACTGAAGTTCATTACACAGAATTATTTACGATACATAGTGACCATGAATGAAGGACATTTCCACCACCAATGTTGTCCTCCCTCTACTCCTGTTCCCAGCATGTCTCCCACATCTCCCTCCTTTACCCCCCCAAAATCCTAGTGCAACTGGTCTCCACCTTACAGCTTGTTATAGGTTGGGTATCTATTTTGTTTGGTGTTCCAGTCTTGTATTTTTTATTTACACTACATGCTAATATGACTGGTCCTGGTATCATTCTTCCCCCCCCCCTCAATTTATATGGCTGAATGATTCAAGTTATGCTATTCTGTTGGAGATAAAAAGGTTAAGGAAAAGAGGAGAAAAAATTTGGTATCAACTACTAAAAAAGAAAAAAATCACCAAATAATATCCACAAAAGTGGAAAATAAAGAAAAAGTCAAAGAGAAAAGAGAAGGAAAATAATATCAAAAAACAAACAAAAAATAAAACAAAACAAAACCAGAAAAAGTGCTGCAGTGGCAGGGTTTGTGTTACCCCACCTTTTTTTTTTTTTTTTTGTATAGGCACAGTAAGTATTGGGGAAGGAAGGATAATCCCATAGCCTAAGAGATTCAGGGTTTAAAGTGAAAACTTATTGACAAATTTTACACAAAAGATTTAACAAAG
>PVKC010034429.1:0-13720 GCA_004027635.1 Crocidura indochinensis
ATTGGTCATCTAGTTTCCAACTCCTATTTGTTGAAAAGTTATTGACTCTCTTGCACTATATTGACTCCTTTATGTCTATCTCTTTCTCCATGTTCTCTCTGAGTTAATTTATGCAGCTTCATTGGTCTAGTAAAAATTATTAATATTAATACAAGAATATTCAGAACTCAATTGAATTTAATACGACGGTAGAGAATGTACACAAATTCAGATTGTTCTGAGTCACATTTGGGCTATCATTTTCAGAAATGCTCTGCTTATGTGGTAGAGTGTTTTGAAAGACTGCTTCAATGGCAAGACTGGTTACAATTATACTAATTTTGAAGATATTTGTAACAAATTGATTCTAAATGCTTAGCTTTATTCTGTTATGATCTAATTTATATATTATTTACTATAATTTAAATTATATTAGAAAACATAACATCTTTGTCCTTAAATATATTTTTCTTTTATCTTCACTGGTGTATAAGTACATTAGAATTTATCATTTAGAATGACAGAGTATTGCGTACGAAAATTCCCTGTGGAATGTGACTACTATCTGGAATGGATAGTGCCATAAACTATCATAAGTCATCTGAAAAAAAGAAGACAACATGAGTTTGTATCAAAATGGAAGTCAGAAATTAGCATAGTACCTTACATATAGTAGATTTGTGCAACTTAATTGGTTACTTATATGGAATATTATTTATGGTATGACAACATAAAAATAGGAACCTCTTCTTTTCTGTTTAATTTTTGTATCTTCCTTTTTTCTTAAAGCACAAAGGAATTTATTTTAAAACAACTTTTAAAGACATTTGATGACTTCTTTTTCTGGTGCTCAGAGGCCTGTAAACCTCTCATGGTAATTCTTGACCATGATTGGGTGCTTCTAGGGATGTTTTAGGAAGTAGTTGGGAATCCATGCAGTATCAGAGATTAAACCAGGGTTACCTGTATGTAGGGTATGTGACTTAAATCTCTACCCCATCCCTTTTCAAAATTCAGTGCCCAAGATCAAGAAACTAGGTAATTTAATGACTTTATTTAAACACCATAGTTAGAAGTTTAATCATGATACAGTTGGGTTTTTTTTACAGTTACAAATTTTTTCATGACTGCGTTACAGTCCAATAATGTACCACACCATTCAGCAGTGCTCATTTCCCACTATCAATGTTGTCAGGTTCCATCCCACCCTCCACCATACCTGCCAATAGGACAGACAATTTTGACTCTAAGCCACTGTGGTTTCCAATATTGCTACAGTAGGGGTATCATGCTTATCAATTTATCTACTTCTAGCACCAAGTTCTTGTCCAGAGTGATCACTCTGGAATATCATTGTCAGAGTGGTAGATTCTCTCCCCTAACTGTATTCCCCTGCTATTTGAGGCGAGCTCCAAACCATGGAATTCACCATTAGCACTCATCTGTATTGTTTCTGGATATTTATGCCATACTATTATTTTTATATCACAGATAAGTGGAATCATCTATGACTATATATTTCCCTTTGAGTCACTTCATTTCACTTAGCATAACACTCTTTGAATCCACCCATTTACCAGCACATTTCATGACTTAATTTTTATAACAGCTGCATAGTATTCCTTTTTGGTAAATGTACCTTTGTTTCTTTAGCCACTAATTTCTTTTCAGACACTTGGGTTGTTTCCAGATTCTGGTTATTTTGAACAGTGCTGCAATGCACATGGGAATGCAAAGAGTTTCTAGCATGGTGTCTTTTGTTTCCGAGAGCATATCTCTAATAGTTGTACAGTAAATGCACCCCAAATACACCACAACCCAGACCCTTGCCTGGTCTGTATTGGGAATTTAGGGGACAAAAAAAAAAAAGAAACTCAATTTCTAGTTTATTTTTTTTTAAGAAAAACCACATTGTTTTCCAAAAAGTTTGCACTAGTCCACACATTCTAACTAGCAGTGAATGAGAGTTCCTTTTCCCCAGCATCCATGCCAGCACTCGTTATTCTTGTTCTTTGTGATGCCTCCCAGACTCTGAGGTTTGATATAAAAACTCATTGATTTTTTTATGTGTCACACTTATGATTTATTACATGGAGCATTTTTCATGTGTCTTTTGGCCATCTGAATTTATTTTTTAGAATATATGCACTTTTTTATTCCCCCCATAACTGGATGGGGTTAGGTTATTTTTAAAGCTCTACCAGTGACTCATATATTTCAAATATTGACCCATTATCAGATGGATGAATAGTTTCTCCCATTCCCTGGGTACACTTTTTATCCTAGTCACCATTTCCTTTGAAGGACAGAACCATCTAATTTTAATATAGTCCCAATCTTTTATTTTAAAAAATAAATTCCCTGATATTCTTCTCTCCACCTCACCCACCCCTACCTGCTTGTGGGACAGGCAATTTAATTCATTCTATCTCGCTTCTTTTTTGACACTGTGGTTTGCACTACTGTTAATAAAAGGATGTCATCCATGTCCCTTTTAATGAACCCTTCTCTACTCTATCTGCACACTCTGCTTTGTGGCAAGCTTCCTACAATGGATTGGCCCTCCCGATCCTCATCTCTACTGTCTCTGAATATCATCCCCACACTGTCTCTTATTATTCTTATATGCCAACAGATGAGTAAGAATATTCCATGTTTATTCTTCTCCCTTTGACACATTTCACTCATTATAATAATATCCATGTCCATTCATATATTATCAAACTCCGTGGCTTCATTTTTCCTAAGAGCGTCATATTACTCATTGAGTAGATGTACCACATTTTCTTTAGCAACTCATCTTTTGTCTAAAATTTGGGTTGTTTCCAGATAGTGGCAATTGTAAATAGTGAAGCGATGAACATAATAGTGCAGAGGGCATTTTTGTATTGTGTTCCTATGATATATACTTAGGAGTGGTATTACTGGATTATAAGAAAACTCAATTTCCAGTTTTTGATGAATATTCATGTTTTCTAGAAAGGCTGGACAAGACAGCATTCCCAATACCAGTTTTATACCTACCTATTAGTCTCAGAATACTCAAGTCTATTTCATTGGTCTGAGGGTATGTCTTTTATCCAATACCTTACAGTTTTAATGACTATTCTTTTATAGTTAAGATAAAGTTGGGGAAAGTGATGACTTCCATCTTCTTTTCCCCAAGGATTGCTTTAGTTACTAATAGGCAATTATTATACCAAGTGAATTTCAGGAATATTTGATTCACTTCTTTGAAAAAATGTCGTTGATATCATGAGTGAGATTGCATTAAATCTATAACAGGCTTTGAGAAGTATTGACATTTTGTCGATGTTAATCCTCACAATCCATGAGCAGGGTATTTGTCTTGACTTCCTTGTGCCCTCTTTTATTTCTGGAAGCAGTGCTTTGTAGTTTTCTTTGTATAGGCCCTTAACATCTTTCATTAACTTGACACTAATCATGTGAGTGACACTAATGTGAATGGGATTTTTTAATGTCCATTTCTTCTCTATCATTATTGGTGTATAAGAAGGCCATTGATTTTTTGCGTGTTAATTTTGTTACCTGCTACTTTGCTACATTAATCTATTGTTTCTAGAAGCTTTTTGGTAGTATTTTGGGATTTCTAAATATAGTATCATGTCATCTTCAAACACTGAGAGCTTGAATTCTTCCTTCCTATCTGGAGTCTCCTGATATATTTTGCTGTCTAATTGCAGTGCCAAGTACTTCTATTACTATGGTAAATAGAAATGGTAAAATGGGGAAACCTAGTCTTGTACCTGCTTGTAGAGGAAAGGTTTTCAATTTATCTCCATTGAGAATAATATTTTCCACTGGCTTGTGGTAAATAGCCTTGACTATATTGAGAAAAGTTTCTATCATTCCTATCTTGTTGAAAGTTTTTATCATGTATGGGTGAACCATATCAAAATGCTTTCTCTGCATCTATTGATATGATAATATAGTTTTTCTTTTTCTTTTCTTTTGTTGATATGGTGTATTACGTTGATTAACTTATATGTGCTAAATCATCTTGAATCTCTGGAATGAAACCTACTTGGTCATGGTGTATGAACTTTTTTTTTTTTTTTTTTGGTTTTTGGACCACACCTGGTTTTGCTCGGGGCTTACTCCTGACTATGTGTTCAGAAATCTCTCTTGGCTAGTGGGAACATAAGGGATGTCAGGGATCAAACCTACATCCTTCCTGGGTCAGTCGATTGCAAGACAAATGGTCTACCACTATATTATCTCTCTGACCCAATGAATGAACTTCTTGATGAGACATTGAATCCTATTTGCTAAGATTTTGTTGAGGATATTTGGACCTGTGTTCCTCAGGGATATTCTTTTGTAGTTCTATTTTTTTTGCATCTCTGTCTGCTTTTGATATAAGGGTGATGCTATCTTCTTAAAAACTCTGCCAGAAACCATTTCTTGATCCATTCATCTGTATTAGGGCTTTAGTGTGACAGTGAACAAAGATATGCATTTATACTTTTGAACAAATGTTTTAATGTTTTGGGGGTTAGATAGCAATAAGTGTTATCATTGCATTGTGTGGTCATTCTATTACGATCTTTAGATTTTATGTAAATATAAGTTGTTTCCATACTTACCTATTCCTATTTTTAAAATAAATCTATCAACTGCATATTCTTTTTATAGATGCTAAAACAGACAATATTCCCACTAGCAATCTATGAGGGTTCCTTTCTCATCACAACCTGAACTCTTTGGGAGTTTACATTATGTCTGTGGTTGGAACTCAAGAGTTTTCATGTTTTCTGGTGTACTCTATTTACAGGAAAATTTCCCTATATTTAATAGTGAATCATTATGGACTGAACAGCAAAATCTGACTCACCAGCTAGATAACAAGTATCTATATAATGAGGCCTTTACTACCATAGGCATTTGGCAGAATATATGATTAAGAAAACGAAAGAGATATTTTGAATATTTTTTAAAATGTAAATAAGTTAGGAATCTTTTGCCAGCGTGAGGTAATATGTTGTCCAGGATATATGTGAACATTTAAGCGAGTAGCACTTTCTTTAGAAAGTATTGAAACTAGGGGCCGAAGAGATGACATGGAAGTAGGAAATTCACCTTGCATGCAGATAGACTGTGGTTCGAGTAACCCCTGAGTGCTGCCGGGTGTGACCCAAAAACCAAAAAGAAAATCAAAAAAGAAAGTATTGACACTACAAGTTCTTGAAAGGTAGGTGGTGGAAAAGCACCAAAAATAACACTGCTTCTATGTCATTTAACCACAAATGTGTAAGTAAATTAGTCCATGAAATATAGGGTAACTATAACTTTCAGAATATATATTGGTTTCATTTATATTTTCTCTTTTAGTTCTTGAATTAATGTTACTGTTTTTCTTTGTCTTTTCTTATAGGCTAGAACATTTTGTAATAATTTTGCATGATGAAAATATTCTGTAAGTGTTAAAGTTCTAAGAAGAAAAACTAGTTTAGATTTGACCTTTTTACCTTGAATTTTTATGAGTGGATATTTTCGTTATATTTACAGTAGAAACTTAATAAAAAGAAACTAAGTTACTTTAATATATGCTCATATTTGATGCACGCATTTTGGTATCTTAGAACTTACTTCAAAATATGTGGCTTTTGTCTTCGTTGAGTGAAAAGTAGAATGTGTATATATTCTAAGAAGCAACCCACTTTTAATTAAAAAATGCCAGGATAATTTGTCTCCCTCCCAATGCTACCAATATTTTGCCTTTGAGATGTTATGTAGACTTGTCTGCCATTTGTCTGAATATAAATAACTTTCAGTTTCACACTTGTCTTTTCTTGCAGTTTGTCAAAATGGTTGCTTATAGCAGCAAATTAATTTCATATCTGGTGAGCATACATATCTACACGTAGAAAGAGGAGGGAGAAGAGGAACGAAGGTGCAATTTATCAACCAAGTATTTTTTTTTATTTTTTGTGGAAACAAGAAAATGTAGTATGTTAAGGTCTTTGAGAATAACCTCTGTTGAAACATGCTAGAAAGACTAATGGAACCTAGAAGTTCTGCACAAATAATTATAATGAAACAATGCAGATTAAAATTAGCAAAAAATAAAAGGTACAGGGCCAAGTCTAAGGGAATTCAGGTACAGAAATTGAACAGTATGTAATTCTGTTAACAATGTGTATGACAATATATGAAAAATGTTGTCAACAAATAACGTCATTAGAGCTTTCATGACCGGATCATTACATTCATAACTTTTTTATCCAAAGTTGAGATGAAGCTACTTTTCTTTTTATGTATGACCTGTATTAGTGTTGCTAATAAAAGAAACCCAGAAAGGATTTTACAGTTTGTGGCAAATGCTAGAAAACAAAAAATATAGTCTTTATATATTTTGCTGCAGCCATTTTTGGAGAAAAGAAATCATGTACAACAAGAGTGTCACTATCTAGGTATCCCTTGGGAATTAGTTTCTACAGTCTGTGTATTTATCATGTAACTGATTTTTTAATTATGTGTGAGTTGTGATTTTGCTCATAACTTTGTGTTATATGATTTGCTATGTTATTTTCTGAGCCTGGAAACCTTCAAAATAATTTCTCTTTCACTAATGATAATTGCTTCTTTGCTTCATACCACTTTGGATTATGTAAGGTTTGAAGAAAACTTTTGTTAGGGATCAGTTAGATTGGCAAGTAGTTCCACTCAGACACAAACCTGCCCTCCCATTCAGATGAAACCAAAGGTGTGTTTTAATGCCCCAGCTAATAAAAGAGTGTTCATGATAAGTCACATTAGTAAATAGTTTGTGTTGTCACCCTACTGTCCAAGTATACAAAGACTTCTTAGGAAGTAGATTTCAAGATTTTAGAGATTATCTTTCAGAAGCCTATGGAGAATAAGTCCTAATGAACTTTGGAATATTCAGGAGTTGGATAGCCTATGCCTGCTGATTTAATCCTTACTGCATGATGTTGGTGCCACAGACAGACACTTTTCACATGGATCTGAATATTGAATAATTTCTTTGGGAAATGCACAAAAACAGCATAGTTTCTTCAATCACAGAATGTTGAGAAAGTAGAAAGTTCTTCACAAAGGTACTGGATTGGGAGTTTCAAAGACCTTTGGCTTCAAGTTGCTGTTCTGTTTTCCACTTAACGATATTTTCTCTTGGTCAAGTGCACTAAGTAAGCTTCAAGTTCGAAATATTCAACAGGTAGTGTCAAGGAAGAACCATAGAAATGTACACCTGAGTTCCATGACAAGTATGGTAATGCTGTATTAGTTAGAGGAGTTGCTTTTTAGTGATGTTGTAACGGCATATGCAGCAATACAAACTGGAGTAGAATGGAAGCTGTCCCCAGTTGGCAGAGTCACCCCAAAGGAATGGTGAGAATAGTAGTCATGTCAACGGGCATAATATTGAGTTGTTTCAACATCAACATAATTGATTCCAAGTAAAAACACTATGTACCCATTAAATTCAGTATTATTTTAAAAATATTTTTTTAAAAAGAATGTAGAAAGCATCAATTTTATTCCAAGGAACCTCTTCTGCAGTATATATTTACAAAGAAAAGATTGTCATTGCAAAAGTCTATGCCAAATATATATTTTTGTGGAATACTTTTGTGTCTAGTCACATGTGGCTTATGGCTGTCTTTAGAGCTTTCTTGAGTCAGTGACAAAATATTTATTGTAAGGAAAAAACACCAACTGTTAATTGCTGAGTCTACATTTATTTTTCATTAGCTTATGCAGCATATTATATAACAAAAGAAACTGTAAGAAAATGATGGATGACAATGTTTCTTATTTAGGATAGAGTGATAGCACAGTGTTTATGATGTTTGCCTTGCATGTAAATTTTGGTCTCCGACATCTCATATGATCCC
Organism: Crocidura indochinensis; assembly: GCA_004027635.1. NCBI lineage: Eukaryota > Metazoa > Chordata > Mammalia > Eulipotyphla > Soricidae > Crocidura > Crocidura indochinensis. The sequence goes on from PVKC010034429.1 coordinate 7,860, forward strand.
AAAAGTTTGCCATGAGTGACTTCTGAGTAACCCCTGAGTGCTGTTGGGTTTGGTCCACAAAGAGAGAAAATGTTTTTATTTGAAAAACGTAGATATAAAGGTCTTGGGCACAGCATGCTAAGATTGGTAATCTTTTGAACATCAGTGTGATTCTTGGGATATACTAAGGGATACTTCTTTTAAGATTTTTATTTAGTGGCTGAAGCAATATTTCAGTGGGTAGGGAGTTTGCCTTGTAAGTGACCAACCCGGATTCAATCTCTGGCATCCAACATAGTTCCCCAACCCTGCCAGATGAAATTTCTGAAGTGCAGAGCCAGGAGTAATCCCTGCGCACATTGGGTGTGGCTTCCCAAACCAAATAATACAAATATTTAAACCATTCTTATTTACAAAGTTATCATAGTTTGTCTAAAACATACAGTGTTTTAGGACTAATATCACCACCAGTGTCAAACTCCCTCCAACAATGTTCCCACAGTGCATTCCACACCCATCCCAGCAAAACAGGCCTGTGTTTAATTTTGGTGGTGAAAGTTTGTGTCTCATGATTTCATTGTTGATGATACTGGCTTGGTTGTCTAGTTCTGTCCTTCCTTGTATTTTCTTTCTTTTCTAGTACTGTCCTTTCTTAACACCACCAATGCAATTGAGACTCCTTGGCCCTTAGCCCCATCTTTTCATATTTGATTGACTTTCTCCACCTCCACTCAATTTTCTTTCTTCTCATCTCTATACTCTGGGCCAAAAGTGTTTTCAACAAACACCTTTAAATCTCTGAATTTTTCCTTTAGTTATTTTACATACCATATACGCATGATTCCATTTTTCCTTTCCTCTTTCTCTTCCTTTCTTTCTTTCCCTTTCTCTTTCTTTTTTCTTTCTCCTTTCTTCCACTCTCTTTTGTTTTATCTTTCATCTTTCTTTTGTTGTATCTTTCTCTATTTCTTTATTTCCTTCCTATTTTCTTTCTATTCTTTCTTTTCATTATTCTTTCTTTAGTTTACTTCTTTCATCCTTTCTTTCTTTCCCTTTCTCTCTTTATATTATTTTGTTTCTCTCTGTCTTCCTTTCCTTTTTCTTTCTTTCTTTGTTTCTTCTTTCTTTCCTCTCAATCAATTGCAACCCCTTCTTTTCTTTCTTGCTCACTTTTTGTTTTTCTTTCTTTACTTCTTTATTCTTTCTCCTTCCTTATTTGATACTTTTTCTTTACTTGCTTCTCTTTTCTTTCTTTCTCTTTCTCTTTTTTATTTTTTCACTTTATTCATTTCTTTCATTTGTTCTTTCATTTCTCTTTGTTTCTTTTTCACTCGTTCTATTTCCCTATTCCTTTTAGTCTTTATTTCATTCTTTCTTTTATTCTCTTTCTTTCTACCTCTCTTCCCTATTCTTGCTCTCTTTTGGTTCACTTTCTTTCTCTTTTTCTTTCTTGCTTTCATTTACCTTTTCCTTCTCACTCATTCTTTTCTTTTTCCCCTTCTTTTTTTTCTCTATCTGCCTTTCTCTTTATATTTTTTCCATCTTTCCCTTTAATTCTCTCATTCTCTTTATATTTTCTCTCTTGCTCGCTATTTCTTTCCCTTTATATTTCTCTTTCCTTTTCCTCATTCTTTTTTTTATTTATTTTTATTTTTTATTTTATTTATTTTTTTTATTTTTTGGTTTTTGGGTCACACCCGGCAGTGCTCAGGGTACTCCTGACTCCATGCTCAGAAATAGCTCCTGGCAGGCACGGGGGACCATATGGGGCACCGGGATTCGAACCGATGACCTTTTGCTTGAAAGACAAACGCCTTACCTCCATGCTATCTCCCGGGCCCCCTTTTGCTCATTCTTAATCTTTTTCCTCTTTTCAATCTTTCTGCCTTTATATTCTTTCATTTCTTTTCTTTCTTTGTTTGTTTTTCTTTTTTCTTTTCTTTCTTTCTTTCTTTCTTTCACTCTCTTTATCTTTCTTTCTCTTTATCTTTCTTTAATTTATTTTTCTTTCGTCTTTTTCTTTCTTCCTTCCTTCCTTTCTTTCTTCCTTCTTTCCTTCCTTCCTTCCTTTCTTCCTTCCTTTTTTTTCTTTCTCTCTCTTTCTTTCTTTCTTTCTTTCTTTCTTTCTTTCTTTCTTTCTTTCTTTCTTTCTTCTTTCTTTCTTTCTTTCTTTCTTTCTTTCTTTCTTTCTTTCTTTCTTTCTTTCTTTCTTTCTTTCTTTCTTTCTTTCTTTCTTTCTTTCTTCTTTCTTTCTTTCTTTCTTTCTTTCTTTCTTTCTTTCTTTCTTTCTTTCTTTCTTTCTTTCTTTCTTCTTTCTTTCTTTCTTCTTTCTTTCTTTCTTCTTACCTTTATTTTGGGGTCCACACCAGGGGTTACTCCTGACTATGTTCTCAGAAATCGTCCCTGGCTTGGAGGACCATATGGGACGCTGGGGGAAGAACTGTGATCTGTCCAAGGCTAGTACTTGCAGGGAGATGCATCAACTCTAGCCCAACCTCTCCAGCCCTCTTTCTTACTTTTTGCCCTTTTATCTCTCTCCCTCTCTCATAATCCTGAATTATGATGAAACTATTGTGTGCATCATATTGTCGAGTGTGATTTCATTGTTTATTCCATCATAATTGGATCTTGTAAAGTCACAATCATGAATTATGATCTCTCATGGTGCATATATTAGTCACATTTTGTAAAAATAATGTCTGCATTGACTTTAAAACCTAGAAATATGACATCACATTGTTGTTTGTTATATTGTCCATTGTCATATCACAAACAATAAAATATTTTGTTACAGATGTGTGCATAATAATGTCTATTCTGAATTCACAATCATGAATTTGATGTCAGAGTGTTATACAAATAATAATTAAGAAAAAATAATAATGATCAAAAATAATAATTTCAGAACCACAAAATATGTTCCGAGAATAAATCATGTCACAGTGTGCCATCATTATGTCCACTGTGACATCTAAATAATTATGATGTCACATTTGTGAGCATCATAATGTCTATTTTGACTTCACAAACAGAAATCATGATATTACAGTGGTGTGCAAAATAATGTTCATTCTGAATTCAGAAAAAGGAAATATGACTACACAAGCAAGAATTATGATTTCATAATGGTTAAATTGATAATGTTCATTGAGACTTCACATTCATGAATCATGATGTCACAGTGATGTGCTAAATATCCATTTTGAATTCACAGTAATGAATTATCTTACATTCTTACTTAACAAACATGAATTATAATATCAATAACAAGAATTATGATGTTACAATGGTGAGTAGCAAAATATCCAATCTGACTTCACAAACATAAATAATGATGTCACAACGTTGTTCAAAATAATATCCATTCTGACTTTAGAAACTCGAAACTAGAAAACGTAAGCATGTATTTGATGTGAGAAGGTTGCACTTCATAATATCCACAATGATGTCACAAACATGAATCATGATGTAAAAGTGGTGCATAAAATAATGTCAAATCTGACTTCAAGAAGACGTCAGAAGGATTTCACAAGGGTATATGTCATACTGTTCATTGTGTGATACAATTGTATGATAAAATCATGAATTATTGTGTGTCAATTGTAAGTGTCATCATGTCTATTCTGATTTCACAAACATGTATTATGTTGTCACAGTTGTGGATAAAATAATGCCTATTCTGGGGCCAAAGAGATAGCATGGAGATAGGGTGTTTGCTTGCATGCACAAGGATGGTGGTTCGAATATCTGCATCCCACATGATTCTGAGTCTGCAAGGAGTGATTTCTGAGCATAAAGCCAGAAGTAAGCCCGGAACACTGCTGGGTGTGGTTTGCAAAAAATCTAGTCTGCCTTCTGAACCAAGAATTATGTCATAAAAAGTACGATTTATGCTGTCACAATGGTGCAAAACATAAATTCCATTGTGACGTCAAAATATGGATCATATTGTCACAGTGATGCAAAGATAATGTCCATTCTGACTTCCCAATCATGAAGTATAATATCACAGGTGTGTGAAATAAATGTACATTGTTACTTATGATGTCATAATTTTGGCACCAAAATTATATTCTGATTTCACAAGCATGAATTATGATGTCACAGTGTTTTGGTCACCACATAATTCATGATGGTGAAGTCAGTATGAACATTACTTTTTGAACCCCTGCGAAATCGTGATTCATGATTCTGATGTCAAAATGGAATTTATGACATGCTCCATTGTGATATAATCTGGAATTGTGACATCATATTTTGTAGTTTACCACTGTTACATCATATTTTGTGATTGTGTGATCAATATGGACATTATTTTGCTCAAACCATGACATCAAGATTTATGATTCTGAACTTACAATGAACTTTATGATGGAATCCATGTTGACATCATAATTCGTTTTTGTGATGTGTAACTTTGTGGTTCTGAAGTCAGAATGGACATTATGTTTCACCCACTATGACATCATAACTCATTACTGTGTAATTAGAATTTGTATTTTGGTATTGAAAATATGACATCACAAGTCATGAGGATGATGTCACAATGGACATTGTTTTGCTCAACAACGTTACCGCATATTTCATGATTATGAGTTCAGTATGGACATGATTTTTCTCACCACTGTTAACTCACACATCATGACTGTGAGGCCAGAATGGACTTTATTTTGTGTACCACTGTTACATGTAGATTCATGATTCCTATATCACAATGACATTTAAGACATACTGCAATGTGACATCATAATGACTCATGACCCATTACTCTGAGGTTAGAATTTTACATATTGGTGATGAAATTGTGACATAAGTTATAAATAATATACATTATTTATTCACCACTGCGACATCATAATTAGTGATTGTGACATCATATTCACTGGTTCTGAATTGAGAATTGACATTATTTTGCTCACCACTTGAGAATTAGTGATTCTGACATCATATCTTGTGATTCTAAAAGCAGATTTTATATTATCTTGCACACCACTGTGACATAATTCAGCATTGTGAGGTCAGCATGGACAACATGTTTTGCTCCACTGTGACATCATCATTCATGGTTCCAATATCAGAATGGACTTTATAATGTACACCATGTTGACATCAAAATTAGTGCTTGTGATGTCATATTTCAAGGTTCTGAATTCAGAATGGACATTATTTTGCGCATCATAATTCATGATTGTGAAGTCAGAATATGTATTTTGGTCCTGAACTTGTGAAGTCAGAATATGTATTTTGGTCCTGAACTTGTGAAGTCAGAATGGACATTATTTTGATTCCCACTGTGACATCATGATTCTGTCTTCTCAATGGAATTTATGATGTGCTCCATTGTGAGAACATAAGTGATTGTGATCTCATATTTCTTGCTTCTAAAGGCAGAATGATCATTATTTGTGCACCACAGTGACATAATAATTAGTGATTATGAAATCAAATATACACTTTGGTTCTGAAATTGTGGAAACATAACTTAGGATGATGATACAAAGGATCATACTTTGCTCACCACTCTGACATCATAATTTGTGATTCTGACATCATATACAGTGGTTCTGAAGTCAGAATTGATATTATTTTGCTCACCACTGTGACATCATTTTTCATGATTGTGATTCTGAATTGACATTATTTTTCACACCACTGTGATATCTTGATTCATGATTCTGATGTCACAAAGGAATTTATGATATGATCCATTGTGACATCATAGTTCATTGTTCTGAAATCAGAATGAACATCATTTAGCACACGATTCTGACATCATAATTTGTGATTGGTAATTCTGACATTTATTTTGGTGCCAATTTTGAGATTATAAGTCATGATAATGACCTCTTAATGGACATTATTTTCTTTTCTTTTCTTTTTTT
>PVKC010034430.1:0-13717 GCA_004027635.1 Crocidura indochinensis
CCCCATAGCTAGCTCCTTATCACTACCTGAGTTTCACTTTCTTTGTCCTCATACAAAATTACTTGAACCCCAAAAACAGAACTCCCTTCACCCCAAAGTATGGTCCATTGAAATGCAGAATTCCAGCTAGCCCATTCCATTGTGTTCCATTCAGTTCTCTCGTAATTATCCCCAATCACTCTGGCATTCCAAAGTTTCCGGCGTTACCAGAGTTCTCCGTTTTATATAGCACCCCCTGATTTTAATAAAGTTGTCTTGGCTTCATTTCATGCTTAGACCCCATACAATCGTGTGGTCTCTTCATTTTTACATTAATATTTTCTGTTAGCAAATATTCGTCCGTCCCGCTTTCTCCCACGAGTTCCAAGGTCTCGTGTACGAAAAATAATTTATGTTACAGGTATTAGCAGTCTGTAACAACAGTGGGAGGGCTTTTGCCTTGCACATGGTCAACATAAACCCAGGCATTCCAGATGTTTCGCCAAACCTGCCAGGAGTAATTTCTGAGTGCAGAACCAGAAGTAATGCCTGAGCACTATCGAGTGTGGCCCCTCCACCCCCATCCTCAGAGAGCATCTCTGCAGAGAGTCTGTGTATCCTATGCTGCTTGCATTTTAAAATGTTTGTCAATTATTTTCACCCAGAATGGTTTCTCCCCCTCCAGTCAGAGAATAACTCTGACTTCCTGCAAATGAACTTTAGAGCAAGATCACAGAACTGCCTCGCATCAAGTCCCATGTGAGTCACCAGTGACTCTGGTGCATGCCATGTTTCTGTCTCTCCTAAAATACATTTTAGAAGACAATGTGCATAGATTTAAATTCTATGCACTGGGGAGGACAGACAGGTGCAGGCACTGACTATTCCTCCAGGAAGACCCTCAAGGTAAAAGAAAAATTGCCTTGAATGGAGCTGAATAGCACAGCAGGGAGTGTGTTTGCCTTGTACCTGGCCTGCCCAGGTTCAGTCCCCAGCATCCCATATACTCCTCCAAACCTGCCAGGAGTGATCTCTGAGTACAGATCCAGGATTAACCTCTGAGTGCCACTGGGTGTGATCCAAAAGGAAAAAAAAATGCCTTAGTTTATTTACAATAGATGTTTTGTTTTTCTGCTCATTATTGGTGGGTACCTAGAGGGTTAAGGTACCTTCTCACTATTGTCAAAAGGAAAGGGGGTGAGGGGCCCTGAACCACAATGCATTAGTCTCAAAGAGCAAAGACTCAGCATTGAATCATCATCATGGTTGACCAAGAATCTCTTGGGGGGGGGGGAATCCTAAAAGTTTCTGAGCACTGATCAGAAGTCCCCCATCTCCCTCCATGAAGAAGACATAAAAGATGGAGCCCAGAGGAGGGAAGGGAGGCTTTTAGGGGGCAAAGGCTTCTAGGGTGAGCTGGAAAGTAGAGAAGGAAGGGGAGTGAGTCCCAGAAGAGTGGAGGGAAGAGAATTGCAGGAAAGAGTGATTGCAAGGACCCAGAACAAAGTTTGTTTGGGTCCTGAGATTAGGTTTAGGGTTGTTGAATGATAAGGGCCAAGGGGACAGTGACAGCAGCTAACAGAAGGCCCAGCAGGGCCCAGTCAAGGTATGGAAACTGCCAGATTCAGAGCCAAGATCTGACTACAATAGGCAGGAAAAAGCATCTTTGTATGTGGCTGTGGGAGTGAGCATTGGGGTAAGGGAGATGGTTCTGGGAGAGGGTGTCCTGCACTGATCTTGTGGGATTGAGTGGGGTAGGAATACTGAGGGGTTTCGGGGGCTGAATTGTGAAAAAGTGAGAAGGCAGAAGGTCCATGCTTCAGGACCCCACAGGTGCAATGCAAGAAGGCAAAAAGGCAAGTTTTCTGGAAGTTTCTTTAACCCGTCAGAAAAGTGAGATTTAGAGAGCTCAGGATAACTATGATCACCTGCGGTGGCAGGCCTCACATGGCCTTTTCCAACAAAGGAGAGGAGTCAAGACCCGCCCCCAAAATCAGAGAAGTGCCCCACAAGGACTCATAGCACCTTTGGAATCTCTGAACTGGAGGATCACAGCCACCAGGCTTGATCCCCAGACAAACTTCCCAGACACCAAAAATCTGCAAGTTCTCATAGACACCCCCTCATCCCCCAGATGCTTTAGATTTCAGCTAAATAACAAACATGGGTCCTCACTGTTCCCCGGAAGCTAACCCCAAGCCCTGCTAAATGACAGTTTGCAGGATCTAGCAGAGGTTTACCCTGAAAGACAGTGCAGGGAATTTGCAGGAGAGGAACCAAGAGGAGCCATGGGGTATGGGGTGGGGTACAGCCTCTGTCTCCTTCAAGGCAGGATCTAGGCTGAGAAGCAACAGCTGCAGGACAGACCCTATTAGGACACTCCCCACCCCAAAGCTCACAAAGCCCTCCAGACTGCCCTTCTCACACCCCTGAGCTCCGCCTCCTCTCCTGATCCTAGGCCAGCTGCAGGGAAAATTTACCATGAACAATGGTTGCCGGAAGAGGGTAAAAGCTCCCCCTTTCTCCCCTCCACCCAACACCCTCTGCCTGCCAGAGCAGATGGTAGGTCCCTACCCACTGTCCCACCATCCCTACTCTGGGCAGAAAAACTGTTGACCCTGAGCCTGTCCCCTCATTTCTTGTTTGCCCTGACTTGAAATACAGGCAGCTGGTTTATTTCCCAAAAGGTTTATCTCTGGGCGCTTCCTGGTGGATTCCTCTGCCCCTGACAGGAGGCTGGGTAGGACCCAAACCTCACTCATTCCCACATCCAGGCTCTGCTGGAGTCCCCCCCCCCCACTTGCAGAAATTTCCCCTTTCCAGAATGTTTTCTCTGCTCCACAAAGTCTGGTTGCAAAGACATGGCCTGACTCAGATAGATACAGACTCAGGACATAACCTTGGGCACCATGTCAACCCTCTGTGAACCCGAACAAGGAAGGTTCACCTGGGAGCAGAGGAGAGGAGGCAAGTTGCCATGCACCCGGATGGCAGTGGGTGGTGAATAGTTCAGAGAAGGGAGAGAAGAAGCACAGGTGGGTCTTGCTTCCTAACACCTGTATATTCCTCTCATATAGGGGTGCTTTGCTAGGATCCTGTACCCCCTGTTTTGAGAGCACTGGCTTCCTGGAGCCCTGGATGTGCCCGATTCTCCAAAAACATAGACCTTTGGTGCCCCATAGGCTGGCTTCACCCGTAGTCTTCAATGCAGTGCTTATATAAGCCAGAAATCTGGGTCACTATGAATGAGCAATGCAGCCGGCGCTGTTAGTTAGATAACAAATAGTTCAAGGTCCGGGAGATGATTGAGCCAGTCTCCAGAGTGGGTTTGAGGCCTTTTTCCAGCCCTAAATCAAACAGCACCACCAGAAAGAAAGATGCTGGCTTGGTGTGTTGGGGTCGATGGTAATTTCTCTTGTTTTGAGCTCTGGCTGACCACTGAACTATTGCTCTCTCAGCTCGAATCTTTCTTTCTCAGCATCCATTAGAAAGAGTCAGATGGATTCCAAGATCAGAGATCTGCAAGGAAGAGCCCATCTGAAAGAAAAGCTAGAGTTCCATCTGCTGCGAAATCAAAGCTTTTCATTCAGCACCGAATTCACTCATTTGAAGGCGGTGATGAAAACAACATTGGATCAAAGCCATCCTTTTGTACTGCCTGCAAAAGAAAGAGTTTGCGGCAAAACGGCTCTGGCCAGGCCAGATTTGGGGGGGGGGGGGAGTCAGGTTTCTCCATAGAACAAATTATTTCTACTTGGTGATATTTGCAGACAAGCAACTGGCATGTCCCAAGAACTCAGCATTTTTCTTCTTGGATGTCCATGTGGCTCGTTTTGCCTGAAATGATGCTAGACAGAGCCCCTTGGTTTTTAGCTGCTAGTTCGAGGACTGGGAGCTGGTCCACAGAAATTTCCTGCCAGGAGGCCAGAGCAGTGGCACAAGCGGTAAGGCATCTGCCTCGCTCACACTAGCCTAGGCTGAATCGTGGTTCGATCCCCCGGCATCCCATATGGTCCCTAAAGCCAGGAATGATTTCTGAGCGCATAGCCAGGAGTAACCCCTGAGCGCCATCAACTATGACCCAAAAACCAAAAGAAAAAGGAAGAAATTTCCTGCCAGGCTACAGAAGAGTTATTGAGGCTTAGCATGGGGCATACAAGGTCCACGTCATACCACTATTTACAGCTTGTAAAACAGTACAATTTGTGAGATGATCTGCAGGAGTCAGAAGGTTGAAAAATACTAAATTGGAAAGCTCACAGGACTACAGGACTTGAGGCTTTGTTTGAGACATTGAGCCAGAAAGGGTGGATGGAGAGATCTGAGAGTCAAGTGTGACAAGGGACATCTAGGCACAGAAGATAAGAGTGTCCCTGGCTTTATCATTTGAGGGCCACACATGGCAGTGCTTAGGGGAGCTGGGGATTAAACCTGGGTCGGCCACATGTATGGCAATTGCCCTCCTTGCTGTACTATTGCACTATTGCTCTAGTTTCACTATTCTACTTTTGGTGTGTGTGTGTGTGTGTGTGTGTGTGTGTGTGTTTTGGTTTGAGGACACACCCAGTGATGTCCAGGAGTTACTCCTGGCTCTGCACTCAGGAATTCCTCTTGGCATGACTCGAGGGACTCTATGAGATACTGGTGATTGAACCCAGGTTGGCCTTGTACAAGGCAAGTGCCTTCCCTGCTGTCCTATCACTCTGGCCCTACCTCTTTACTTTTGAGGACACTTTTGGATCTTACTGCAGCCTTACTCATCTCAAGAACCCTTATCTTAGGGGTCCGGGAGATAGCATGGAGGTAAGGCGTTTGCCTTTCATGCAAAAAGGTCATCGGTTCAAATCCCGGTGCCCCATATGGTCCCCCGTGCCTGCCAGGAGCAATTTCTGAGCATGGAGCCAGGAGCAACCCCTGAGCACTGCCGGGTGTGACCCCCAAAAAAAAAGAACCCTTATCTTGGGGGCCGGGCGGTGGCGGTGGAGGTAAGGTGCCTGCCTTGCCTGCGCTAGCCATGGACGGACCGCGGTTCGATCCCCCGGCTCCCATATGGTCCCCCAAGCCAGGAGCGACTTCTGAGCGCATAGCCAGGAGTAACCCTTGAGCATCACTGGGTGTGGCCCAACTCCCCCCAAAAAAAAGAACCCTTATCTTTTCTAAGAGACTAGCCTGGCACAATCTCTTTGAAAAAGCTTATCATCTCTATTTAAGTCACAATCCTAATCCAGATTAATTAGATTTGAACAAGTTGTCAACACTTTTTTGTTTTGTTTTGGGGCCACACCTGGTGGTGCTCCTTGCTCTGCACTCAGAAATCATTCCTGGCAGGCTCGGGAAACCATATGAGATGCCAAAATCAAATCCGGGTCTATCCCAGGTCGGTCGCGGCAAGGCAAACACACTACCACTATGCTATCTCTCCAGCCCCATGTTGCAAACACTTCTTTTTTTTTTTTTTTTGGTTTTTGGGCCACACCCAGTGATGCTCAGGGGTTACTCCTGGCTATTCGCTCAGAAGTCGCTCCTGGCAGGCACGGGGGACCATATGGGGAACCAAGGGATCGAACCTCGGTCCATCCTAGGTTAGCGCAGGCACCTTATCTCCAGCGCCACCGCCCGGCCCCCTGCAAACACTTCTTAAGGTAATTCTTTAGCCAGCACAGAGACTCAGAGTTCAAGTTCTCCAATCTTGAACTGTTGCTGGAGAAGATCTGAATAAAGATCCTTTCTTTGGGGCTGAAGTGATAGTATAGCAGGTAGAAGGCTTGCTTTGCACGAAGCTGACAGCATCCCATAGGGTTTCTCAAGCAGAGTCAGGATTAAGCCCTGAACAAAAATCAGGTATGGCCCCAAAAACCAAAACTCTAATTATTAAAACCATTATGCCATTGGTTTTTCAAAGAAAATGGTTTGGGGGTCACACCTGGCAGTGCTCATGACTTACTCTTGGCTTTGTGCTCAGAGATCACTTCTGGTGGGCTGAGGGAACAATAATGAATACCTAGGATCAAACCTATTTTGGTCATATGTGAGGTAAATGCCTGCCCCACCATACTATCTCTCTTGCCCTGCAATTGGCTTATTGAAGCTGAGAGATATAAACTGCATCTCAACCACAAGAAAGATCACAGAACTTCCAAAGGGCAATTTTTATCATGCTTTTAAGCAAACAACCCAGTGTTAACTGGTACCACAAAACCCCTCCTGTCTCAAAAAGAAGTGTTATTTCAGCTTCTCCAGAAAGTAGAAGCAGCCCTGAGACATACAGATCTCAATATTGCTGGTTCCAAGCACCAGTAAAATAGGGACCAGAACGATAGCACAGTGCGGAGGGTATTTGTTTGTCTTGTGCATGGCCAATCCAGGTTCAACCCCTGGCATTCCATATGATCCACTGAGCACTGAATAATCAATCCCTGAGAGCAGAGTCAGGACTTACCCTGAGCACTGAAAAAATAAATCACAACAAAAGCAAACCAACAACAACAAAAATTAGCAAAACGACATAAAAGCAGGTCTGTTGACCTTCTGATCTGGCCATTGCATTCGAGCTGTGAACTAAAACTTCAATGCCCAAAACTATGCCCATAAAAATTTAGCATTAGGGGCCAGAGAGATAGCATGGAGGTAAGGCCTTTCATGCAGAAGGTCATCGGTTCGAATCCCAGCGTCCTATATGGTCCCCTGTGCCTGCCAGGAGCAATTTCTGAGCATGGAGCCAGGAGTATCCCTTGAGCACTGCCAGGTATGACCCAAAAACCACACGAAAAAAAAAATTTAGCATTAGAAGGCCAGAGCAATAGCACAGCAGGTTGGGCATTTGTCTTATACATTGCTAACCCGGATCCAATTCTCGGCATCCCATATGGTCCCCTGAGCCTGCCAGAAGTTATTTCTGAGCGCAGAGCCAAGAGTAACCCCTGAGTGTCACTGGGTGTGGCAAAAAAATAAATAAAAAGTTTAGTATTTGTCATTGGCCTTGAAACGGGCAAGCATCTTCAAGACCCATATATTACACATCTGAGAAGCCTCATTTCTCACCACCACTGCCACCTTCTGACGAAACACCTTTAAGTCGGGAGTCCCTAGTTACCAGTGAGAGGTGTCCTCTAGGAGAAGGCTGCTTCCCGTTTTAGAAGGAGCAACCAGCCTTAGGGACCCGAACTGTGCCAGTCCTCAGGCAGAAATAGAAACCCAACTTCAGGGTAACCTTGTGTCCAAGTCAGCCAGAAAAGAAGGTGCAAATTGAAAGTGACATCAATATAGCTGAGGGTGGCTGGGAAACTAAATCAGAGTGATCGAGCTTCAGAAGCACAACAAAAAGAATATTTACTGGCATCTGAAGCCTCATCAGACCCATGGCATTAGCCTGGCAGACTCCCCCAAAATGAGTGCTATTTCGGAAGAACCAGCTGGACTCTGAGCTGGATCAATACTAGTTCCCTCTCCTTATGAACTGGGGTCTTAACAGCATCTCATCTTAGATGCTTGAGTGATAGCACAGCAAGGGAGGGGGATTGCTTGGATTGCATGCAGTCAACCCAGATTTGATCCTCGGCATCCCATAAGGTTCCCTGAGTACCACCAGGAGTAATTCCTGAATGTAGAGCCAGGAGTAAGCCTTAAGTACTGTCAGTTGTGACCACAAAACAACAACAAAATATCTCACCCAATTACATGTTCCCACTCTTACATTTCATTGCAAGGTTTAGTCAAAAGCACTGCTCAGTTTGCTTTTAGGATGGGGGCAGAATTGGAGGAAGTTGCTCATCCAGCTGAGCACCTTAAAAGAAGCATCTACGGGTCCAAAGAGATAGCACAGCGGTGTTTGCCTTGCATGCAGCTGATCCAAAACCAAAGGTGGTTTGTTCGAATCCTGATGTTCCATATGGTCCCCCGTGCCTGCCAGGAGCTATTTCTGAGCAGACAGCCAGGAGTAACCCCTGAGCACCACCGGGTGTGGCCCAAAAACAAAAACAAAAACAAAAAAAGAAGCATCTACACCTGGTTGGTGTTGAAATATTAGATGCCTAAAACACAACTAACAATAACTTTGTTAATTATGTTTTATAATTAAAGAAAATAATCTATAGATAGGGATGAGGGGTTTCACACAAGCTTTCTCCACTTTCTAGAGAAAAGTAGGGCCAAGATCAAAGGACCAAAGAGATAGCATAGTGAATAAGGCACTTGCCTCACACGTGGCTGACCTGGGTTCCATCCCTGGTATGTCATACAACCCCCAAACCTGGCAGAACTAATTCCTGAGTGCAGAGTCAGGAGTAAGCCCTGAACATAGTTAATGTGCCCCCACACTAAAATTCAAACAAACAAACAAAAAAGATTAAGAACAAGGAACTGGGGTGGGGAGAGGGAGAGTAAGTGCTCAATAGTCTGAGCACATGCTTTATGAGTTGGAGCCTTGGCTTGATTCCCCAGTTTGTGGTAGCACAGTGGGGAGGGCATTTGCCTTGCATGGCCTATGGGGTTCAATCCCCAGCATTCCATATGGTCCCCTGAGCCTGCCTTGAGTGCTCTCTGAGCACAGAGCTAGGAATAACCCCTGTGGGCTTTTGGGTGTGACCCCATTACAAAAACAAAAGCAAAAAAAGGGGGGAAAGAAAATCTTCCTAAATCAAAACAAACAAGAAAGATAACCTCTGATCCCACATACACATAAAAAACCTATGGAAATCCTACATGACAGCTAAGTGACCCAAGGCTGTCAGTAGCAGAAGAGCTTGGAGACAAGATGGTTAATTTCATACCCAAGGGCTGTGGGCTGGGTGGGAGCACAGTGTAAGGAGAAGACCTAAAGTGTGCCTGACCTGGGTCTCAGTTCCCACACAGTCCTCTGAGCACTGACATGGGGATTCCTGGAGGCCCTGAGCCCACTATGGTGGTTCCTGGTATCCTGGTACCTTGAGTCCGAGAAACACCACCAAAAGTTTCTGGGTCAGGACCCAGATTTTTCTCTTTCTCCATTGGGCTCATCTCTCCAGCTCTTGGTGCTAAAGTCCCTATCTCCGAAATTGCTGAGGACATTAAGACTTTTTGAGACCAGAGTTGCCATCAAGGAAACAGAAAAGCTGGGGCTGGAGAGAAAGCACAGTGGTAGGGTACTTGCTTTGCAAGTGGCTGACCTAGGACCAATGGTGGTTCGAATCCCAGCATCCCATATGGTCCCCCGAGCCTGCCAGGGGCGATTTCTGAGCTCAGAGCCAGGAGTAACCCCTGAGCACGGTCAGGTGTGACCAAACAAACAAATAATAAAAAGAAAACAGAAAAGCAGGGATATCCTGCTTTTATATCCTGCTCAATAGCAGTTGGTAGGATATTCGCTTTGCACGGGACAGACCTGAGTTTGTCCCCGGCATCCTACATGGTCCCCAAGCCTGCCAGGAAAATAATCTAAGGTCAGGAGTCACCTCTGAGTGCTGCTGGTGTGGCCCAATAAAACAAGTTAACCAAACAAAATTAAAAAAGCAGAAAAGGGGGGCGGGCGGGCCGTGGCGCTGGAGATAAGGTGCCTGCGCTAACCTAGGATGGACGGAGGTTCAATCCCCCAGATCCCCATATGGTCCCCCGTGCCTGCCAGGAGCGACTTCTGAGCGAGTAGCCAGGAGTAACCCCTGAGCTGTCACCGGGTGTGGCCCAAAAACCAAAAAAAAAAAAAAAAAAAAAAAAAAAAAAAAAAAAAAAAAAAAAAAAAAAAAAAAAAAAAGGCAGAAAAGGTAATGGTAAAGGTAATGGTCTACACACTGCATTTAAAATTAATTTTCTTACCCACAGACCCCTCTCATCAGGCAGTTGGGGAGGCCAAGGATGAAACTGTCTAGAACTGTCTGGAACTCTCTGGAACTCTCTGGAACCCGAACTCAGGACCCTGAAAGATTGTGATGCATCTGCTTCATGGAAGATTTACCAAGAATGAAGTGGCCTAGCGGCTACTTACACTTATGAGCAAGAAGCACATCAAACGAATCCGCCCACCTTGTAGCTTCCTCTGTGGATAACCTCCTGGAAGAGAAGAAACAGCTTTTGGAGCTTCCAAAAATGCCCTTCCTGGGACAGGAGAAATAGTACAACAGGAAGGGTGTTTGCCTTGCACACAGCCTGTCAGGATTAGAATGCTAGCATCCCATAAATGCCAGAAGTGATTTCTGAGTGCAGATCTAGGAGTAACCCATGAGCACTACTAGGTATAGCCCCAAAACAAAAAATTAAAAACTACTATAAATATATAAAGAAATTCTCTCTCATTCTTCTGCTCCCACTAAGAAGAACCAGCCAGAACAAAGGGGGAGCCAAGATAGATGGTACTTGAATTCTTTCAAGTCTGTCTCAGAAAACAGGTACATTTGTAAATCCTGCATGGGGTACAGTGAGTGTTAAACAAGTGGGGGCTGGAGAGCAGGACAGGGTTCAATGTTTGCCTAATATGCATCAGATCTAAAATGCCAAAAATATTGTGCCAACAAGCATCTACCAGGGTGACCCCTGAGTACAGAGCCAAGAGTAAGCTCTGAGCACCTCTGGATGTGGCTCACCTCAACTCCCCCCAAAGAAATAGAGTGAAGTAAGTTAAAGACCATCCCCATCACCATGGCATCACATTGAAATCTTGGCATCAGTAAAGTGGGGCTGAGCTTCTGATTTCATCTCCTGCTGTCCCCCTGCACCTTGGGAATGCAGAAAGAGGGTACAGAGCTCAGCAGGGTAGGGTAGTGGAGCCCCATCTGTGACATCACTCAACTTGGTGCCTGGGAGTGGGAAGGGGGAAGAAGCAGGCTCTGGTCCTCAGTGCCTAAGTGGATCGAAATGGAGTTTGAAGTCTGTTGCCCCAAAGGGCTCCCACAAGCTGCTGAGTAGAGCCAAGAAGTGTCCTTTACCGAGCTTGCTAAAAGAGGTGGCTAACACACTTTGCTTAGGAACAAAAGTAGAGTGCCTGTGCATACATTCTGATGAGGAAAAGAAATCTACATTCCTTCACATTCAGGAATGGAAGAGAAGCTGCCAGGAAACCAACCACCACTCGGATATCTGGTCAACTATTCACTAGCAATGAATGCGCCCAATAGTCTGACAGTTTCGGGGGACTCCCATGATGAGCATCCCTGGACAACCCTGGATGCCAAGTGCCCCTATTACTCACTTGAGGGCCCGGTTGGGTTTGTCAGGAAGGATGGCTGTGAAGTCACTACAGGAGTCTGACTTGTGAGACAGGCATCCCAGTCGCGTCCTCATGCCTTTGTTCCTGTAAGGAGCCGAGGTATGGGCCCAGAAGCTGGGTCAGTTCCCCAGAAACAGTCCCTGGAAGCTGTAGTACAAAAGGCCTTTCCCTCCCTACCTATATATGACATGAGGGGATTCAGAATGATAGTACTGGGGGAAGGTGTTTGCTTTTCATGTGGTTGACCCCACTTCCATCCTTAGCATCGCAGAAGGTTCCCAAGCCTGCCAGGGGTGATCCCTGAGTGCAGAGTCAGGAAGTAGCCTTGAGCACTACCAGTGTGACCCAACCCCACTCCCACCCAAATAAAAATAAGAGGGCCGGAACAGAAGCATAGCAGGTAAGGCATTTGCCTCAAACACAGCTGACCGGGTTCAATGGCTGGCCACCCATGTGGTTCCCTGAGCCTGCCAGGGATAATTTCTTAGTGCAGAGTCAGGAGTAAGCCCTGAGCACCACTGGGTGTGGAACAAAACTAATAATAATAATGATAATAATAGTAATAATAATAATAATAATAAATATGCTAGTGCCATAGTACAGCGGGGAGGGTGTTTGCCTTGCATGAAGCCAATCTCTGGCATCCCATAGGGTCCTCCAAGAACCCGCAAAAGTGGAGTAGCCCTGAGCACTGTCAGGTGTGGCCCCCAAACAAACAAGTCATCTTCCCTGCCTGTCCTGCAGGTCACAGAGGTCCCAAGATACTTCAGGACAAGCACATGAACAGTTGTGCCCCATAATCTCAACAGGTAGATAGAGCAGAGGAGGGGGTCAGGCATGTGGCCATTTCATGGGCTCAGACCTCAGGGACAGGCAAAAATGGGACATAGAGGGACAGCAGCATGGCACTCACCTGCGTGGCATCAGTAGCGCGGCCATGCAGGGTCTGCTGACGGCTGCCCTTGGGCCGATGCTCTGGAATCAGGCAGGCAGGATGGGAGCTGCAGAGCCAGTCCCACTTACCTAGAATCAAAGAACCTTCTAGAAGAGGTGCCGCCCACCCTGCCTTCCTAGGACCTCCCAAGGGTGTGCCGGCAATAAACCCCCAAGGAGCCCCCCTCAGCCCTCGATCAAGGGCTTCTCACCCCACTTATAAGCAAGAACAAGCTTTGAGGGGCTCCCTGTGCTGTCTGGTAGCCCCAAGATACTTTGTTATTTGCAGGAGAATGAGATGTACTTGTGTGTCTGTTCTGGGCTCAGAGATGCCCAGTCCCTCTTTAAAGGATGCCCCCTTCCCAGAGCCAGTCCAAGAAGCCGGATGGTGGATCCTGAGTATGAGGAGGAGAAAGGATAGAGAATGTCCCTCCCCCAACACAGCCACCTCTCAGGAAGAACTCACAGAAAGGGGCCACCCAGATGACTTTTCCAGGCCCTAAGCAGAGAGGTCTCTGGGAAAAAGGGATGGAGAGGTGGGGGGTGGGGGTGCTCCCAGTGGGGTCCCCAGCCCAACAGAAGACCGAAGGGAGGAAGATGCAGGAGGGAACTTCCAGCCTTAGAGAGGTCCTATGAGGGCACTGACATGGAACTAGAGAGAGTCATATTTGACAGAGGGACACACAACATACAAGCACTCACACAAACACACATGCACAAAGCTACGCAAAGATCCCAGCATCTCCTGACGTGTCACAGATACTTTCCTAATAGCCCCTCTGGTAAATTTGGATCCACAGCACCCAGAAAACAAAACACAATCCTCGGGCTTAATGCACCAGCACAGGGTGCTGATTCCCTTCAGCCTGAATGTAGCTCAATCCCAGCTGGGGAATCCCTTGGCAGCATGAAGAACCTGAGGGGTCATTATTTGGAGCACCCAGACCTCCCGGATGGGACCTTGAGAGACCATTGCCAAGGGCCCCAATCTGGAGCTTAAAGCCTTTGGGGGTGGCTGGAGCAATAACACAGCAGTAGGATGTTTGCCATGCACACTGTGGACCTGGGACGAACCTGGGACGAATCTGGGTTTAATTCCTTGTATCCCATATGGTCCCCCGAGCCTGCCAGGATCGATTTCTGAGAGCAGAGCCAGGAGTAACCCCTGAGCACCACTGGATGTGACCCCAAAACAAGCAAAAACAATAATAATAAAGCCTTTTGGGGAGCAAAGGCAAGATCAAGGGTGTCACCCTTGCAGCAAGGAGGCACCTCCCTCTTCTCTTCCAAACCAGCACTGCCTGGGATCCCCCTCAGACCTGTTATGCATGTGCTGAGCCTCTTATCATTTGAGTTTTCTCAATGCCCTGAGTCCCCCACTCCCCACAGGGCTCTCCTTCCTTATTAGCCCCCAACTTCTAAGGCAGAGTTGGAGATGTTTACCCTGATCCCAGAAATGGTCAATTGCATCCCCTTGGAGGCCATTGAATTAGATGCCTGAAAATGGGGTAGAAGGGACAAGGGAAAGAGGATATTCAGGGGTGGGATGGTGTGGAAAATGAAGGTGGAGAGCAAAAGCAAAAAGAAAATAAAACGGGCAAGATTTCTAAAAGGGGAAGAAGTGATGCACAG
>PVKC010034432.1:0-13732 GCA_004027635.1 Crocidura indochinensis
TATTATCTTAAATTTTTTGACAGTTGGATAACTTGTACAGATTATAGGGCACCTGCTTTATAGCTCACAAAGGTTCTATGGGACCCCATATGGTCCCTGAGCTTCATTAGGTGTCATGCTTGAGTGCAAAGCCAGAAGTAAACTTCTGAGCCTCTCCAGATGTGACCCAAAAGCCAAAAACATAATGGTTTTCAAAATTGTATAATACAGAAATCATAGTTAAAATAAGAAGTTACCATAGTATTCCTAATTTTTAATAATATACTTATGGTACATTAATCTATGCTAGTGGCATGCAGTTATTAAGCATGAATTGATATGAAAGTCAGTGTAAATAAAAAAACACTATCCTTAAAAACATTATATGTTATAAAATTCACTAATATATGACTTTTATCAGAATTTTCAAAGATTTGGCAATGTAATTGCTACTAGCTAATGCTAGTAGCTACCATTGCAACCCCACACCTCCAATGAAGCACAGTTCTATCAAAATCCTTACCTACCTACTTGATTCACCTAGATAATATCCTTAATCTAGTCTATATATCTTCTAAGTTTTGTGACAAATAATTTTCAAGAGACAGTTATGACACCTTTAGAATACATTTAAAAGAACATTCTAAGCAATTATTTTTATCATAGTTGTAAAAAATAAGAACCAACAACAGGACCTGGAATGCCATGATAAAGATTTTCAGGGGAACGGGAAGCAATCGTAGCCAAATCTATATTGGAAGCACAGAACTCACAACTTGGCATCTTCTCTCTTCTCTGATACTAAAAATCTGTATAAATCTCCAATATGGTCAGACTTTCCTTTGTTCTATATTTTGCTGTTGAGCTGATGGACACAGAAACCAGAATTCTCAATATGAGAAGAATTAAATATTAAAGTATGAATCAATCTCCAAAAATTATGGAAAGAGAATCCCTGTGGAAATACTGTGGAACTGGATAATTTTGTTGTCCAGTTGTTGCTTTGTGTCATTGTTGTCATGTGAAATGATGTAACTAATTTAATCCTCTAGGTCTCCATAGTCAATTGAATATGAGATAATTTTTTTAGACTAATAGTGTTCATTATTTGGTTAGGACTAATTTTCAATGATAATATCCTAGGCCAAACACTTATTTCTCTTATGTATTTCATATATCTTAAGGTCCTCTGGCTACATGAGCTATTTATTCTATAGTACGTGTGTCAAGGCAATAAGGTTATACGAACTGTAATCACCATCTACTGGCTTTTTAATACAGGGTTATGTATACCATGGTTTAATGTTTTACTGCTAGTCTTTTATTATAATATTACTGTTGCTTGTAGTTAGGTAATCTAAACTTGACTCAACCAAGATGCTTTTCAGCTTGCAGATTGATTCAGCATGGCTCTAATCTGAAATTTTAGTTCTATTATTTAAGATATATTTTTCTTTACTCCAAACTAAAATGCCTGTGGGTCCCTGATCACTCTCTTCTAAATATTTATCATTAGAGTTTAAAACCCAGGTAGAGCTATTGAACAGCAAGTAAGACCACTATTGCATTCTAGCCACTAATATTCTATTGACCAAAGCAAGAGCTAGAATTGATGTTAACTTGCTTCATGCTGTAGAAATGAGGGACAAATATTTATTGAAAATAATCAAAACTATCACACAAAGTCAAACATCTGACATTTTTAAGAAAACTCGTTTCTGCTAGATAGGAGACTTGAATAATTTGTTTAGGAACCATTTTAAAGTTTATTAAGCACCATATCTATACAGTGTTTTATAGTTGACTTTTAGATATATTGCTTCAGTACCCATCTTACTATCAGACTCAACTTCCTTCCACCAATGTTTCCACCAGATTCCCTCCCCTAAACTCCTTAATACAGCCTGCTCTCTTAATAGGCACCTTTTTAAATGTTAAAATTTGGCTTTCATGTTTTCAGTGTTTTTGCTCTTAGATTTGCATATTTAGCCGTATTATTTCTTAACACCATGTTTTCTCATTTCCTAAGGACTTCTCAAATGTCTTAAGTGTTTTGAATTTCCATCTTATAACCCCCTCACCTCTTAAGTTCATTCCTAGGTACTTGATATTTTGGGATGCTGCTTTGTCCATTAACATTAAGAAATATTATTAATATAAATGGATGTTTTGAAAATTTACTATGTAGGATTTCGCTTTTACAATTAGCCTTATATTTTATATATGTGACCTTTCAGTAAGTCATTTTTTGCTGATTTGGTTATTGTAAATATTAGCAGCTCTTGTTTTCTTTTCCTGTGAACATTTTTACCTCTCCCTCCCATCTAAATTAGGGTTTGGCATGGTAGTGAACTCTTGATCGAAAGTTTCTTTTATTTAGTAATTTGATTATGTCATTTCAATTGTTTTCTCATTTGTACTATTTTATGTGGGATAGTGGTTGTGACTCTTGCTATTTCCTTTATATTGAAATATTTTATTCTCTCTTTCTGCCTTAAGAAAATGTCTTTCTGGGGCCGGCCAGGTGGCGATAAAGGTAAGCTATCTGCCTTGCAAGCCCTAGCCAAGGAAGGACCGTGGTTTGATCCCCCAGCATCCCATATGGTCCCCCCAAGCCAGGGGCAATTTCTGAGCACTTAGCCAGGAGTAACCCGTGAGCATCAAATGGGTGTGGCCCGAAAAACCTAACAAAAGAAAAAAAAGAAAATGTCTTTCTCTTTTGTTTTTGCCAATTTGTTTATTTTGTGTCTTAGTGTTCTGTTTGAGTACAGTTTGTTTGAACATTTTTGGCTTCTTGAATTTTGTCAGCTGTCTCTTTCCAGAGAATGGGAGAGATTTTAACTACATTTCTCTCACAATTCTTTCTTGCTCTATCCTTTCCCTCTCCTACTCTAATGACAACAATTAAGAGAGTATGCTTGTATTTTTTCATTAGGTACCATACATTTTCTTCCATTATTTTGTTTCTTTTCTTTTCTTTTTGACCTTTTAATCTACAGTGGCGTGCATTTTATCTTTAAGTTCATCCATATGTTTCCCCTGGTGAAATTCTGCTACTTTTTTTTTTTTTAGCTCTTTTGATTCCATTTGTGTAGAATCTTCATCCTCTGGGAAAAATTTTTTTAGTTAGTTGGAAATCTTGCCCAGTGATTGCTTCATTTTTTCTGGCAATTACTTGCTTATTGTCGTTGCTAGTCCAGTGACAGTTCAGTTGCATTTTTAGGTCCTCAGGATTTTTGATGAGCTTGTGGTCTTGCCTGGGTTTTGTTCCTACCTATGATTGCAGCTGAGTTTCTTAGTTTCTTAATTTATTTTTGAGTTTTGTGAGTATTGATGTTGGTGGTTTATCTTCCCAGTTACTTGAGAATTATACTGTTGCTGAGTTGTTTATAGGAGGCAGTTCCTAGTAATACATCTGATGTTCATGCTATTTTCCTTGCTTTGCAGTGTTTTTTAAGTATGATCAGGCAATTGTCCACTAGTTACTTTGATATTAATGTAACATATATATACTATAATTGTTTTATATATTATTTCAGTTTAGAGGATAAGTGGACATGAGATAAAGCCAATCCCTGGCCTATTGGTGGGATACAAGATGCACAAAAGAGGAATGAGTTTTTTTAGGCTTGGAGGAGTGTGACTGCATGAAATTTCCATTGAGGGGGAGGTTGTTGTGCAGGCCTTCAGATTCCTCAGGTCATTTGCAGCAAAATCTGAGAATATTTGGAATTATCAGAATTGGAAAAACTGTGAGAAAATTGGCAGGGTGAGGGTAGAGTAATAATTAATTGGTATTATTAGGCTGAGTTCTCAGAATGTGGTATTGTTAAGAGGTATAGGAGACTTATTTGAACATAATGGTAAATTTATAGTCAGAGAACTTCACAGTTTTGGCTGATACTACAATCTACACAGAAGGTTTCTGGAAGCTATTTCATGTACCATATAGAGTCCCAGGTATCTCTCCTCTATCTTATTGCATTTAGATTTCATGTGGTCACCCTGTTGCATCCCTGGTACTACACATGGTTTCTCAAGCTCTACCAGGAGTGATCTCCTCTTTACAACTCCCACTGATAGCTTCTGGCCTGGCTCTTCTATTCTCTCAGGGTTCATTTTAAGGAATTAACTTAAACATTTGGGCAGGAGAGATAGAACAATGGGTAAGGTGCTTGTCATGCATGTGACTGACCCGGTTCTATCCCTTGGACCCCATATTGACCCTTGAGCAATTCCCGATAGCAAAGCCAGTTATAATCTCTTAGAGATATTTAAAAATTGAATTAGTTTCCTTTAATATATAGTTCAGTGCAGTTAAGTAAACATTGTTGGAGACTGAGTGTGATATAAATGGAAAAGATCAGTCTTAAGATAATAGGCATAGAATTGGACCATTACAGTGTAAAGCTTAATGAAATATATCATGCTTAGAATTTAGGAAAGGTACCAATCTATTACATGCCCTTAGACTTATGTATTCATGCTAGTGATAATGCTAATTTAAATATTTAATTTATATTAACTAAAAGAATAGAACTAGAGACTGGAATCATAGCAAAGCAAGTAGGGTCCTTTCCTTTGGCCAATGGAGGTTTTAGCCTCAGCATTGCAGATGTTTCTCAAACTCTGTCAGGAGTGATATATGAATGCATAGTCAGGAGTTTTAAACCTAAAGATATGCTGGGTATGTGAAGAAAACAACAAAAAATATAATAATGTTTTTGTTCTTAATACTTACAATTTTTATGGGGAAATCACAGATTCAGGTATTCTCAGATCTAGAATTTTCTCCATTTTCATTTTTAGGATATGTTATCTTGGTTGTTGTGCTAACATTTTGTTAGCTTAGCACATGACTAATTATAATCATATTATTGGCACATAATTAATTCTCCCACAATTACCAGAAGACCCAGAAGATTAGAACCAGAAATCTGATTAGACCTGATCTTGTACCATCTTTTGGAATTGACATGTGACTGTGCTGTACATTCTGATAACAGTGAAGTTTTTATAATATAAAGGAAAATAGGAAGGTCTTTTCCACTATAAAAAAAGAACAACTGTGGATCAAAACACACACATGTCTATTACAATTCTCACTTCCAGAAATCTACCAGGGGGCTCGGGAGATGGTACAGAAATTAGGGCTCTTGTCTTGCAGGCAGCTGACCTAGGTTTGAGTTTTGGCTTCCTGAGACCACCAGGAGTGATCATTGAGTACAGAGCTAGGACACAAATAAAGCCCCTCTAAATCAGATGACTTGACATTATGTGAATAAAGCTGAAGTGCATCTGTTGAGTGAAGTCAGTCAGAAGGAGAGACACAGAAAAGAAGGAGCTCTCTCATTTGTGGAATAAAAAGCTCATAGTAAGGAAACAACAAATAGCCAGAGGCTACAGAATCTGGGATTTTTCTTTATAGAATCGAGTTTATTATGACACTGAGAGGAGGAGAGTAAGGTGGGAATTGGGAAATAGGAGAGCAAAGAACTCTGAGAAATGATGGAGGGAAAAGATACTTCTGTGGTAGGTGCATTTTCAGTATGCTATAGCTATGAAGACATTGACAGCACTGTAAAGTTGCAACTCACAGTTGCCAAAATCAAGCAATTCCTGTTAAATACTATTTATGAAGAAAAACTTTATTGAAAGAGGTTTATTAAAATAAAAGCAAAATATAAGTTATCTGGTACAATAGCACATTCTCTAAATGTAGGACAGAGAGTGGTACACAATACAATGTTTATGATTTATTCATGAACATTAAGAAGAATCATTTTATTTGAATGGAGTCAGGAGCTTGTAGCAAATTGTATAAATGCAAAAATTCACCATCAACAATTAGTGAATGGATTATTTGACTCACCCGGTTAGTCTCTAGGGGTGGCAAAATCTAATCATGGGGTCAGTCTTTGTGAGAGAAATTTAGCAAGTTTACTGAATTTTAAGAGTATGTAAATGCCAGGATTAATGTTGGGGTGAAAGAAAATCTTTATAAAGATATGCTTGGAAGCTACAAGGAATCTCCATATTTCTTTTACTGACAGGAAAAGGAGGGTTCTTGTACTCAGTTCCACATGAGATGGCAAATCATCTCAACATTCGGCAATGCCCATAGTCCTTTATGGATGATTACACAGTCTTCAAGGTGCCCTTATTATTTCTCCTCTCATCTTTCCCAGGAGACATGCATCAGGAGAAGTTGGCAAGTTCCCCTGGAAAGAACAAATGAATAAATAAGGAGCATGAGCTTGCGTCTTTTAGGTGAGGTGATTTATCAAAAAACACAGCGCTGTGTCTGTTTACAGTTTTGAGTATTATGTTCACCCTTAATCAAGGGGAATTGAAAAAGCGAACTCATTGAATTAATCAAAAAAATGTTTGGTAGGACATGCTACCTGCATTTATTGACCTGAAATCACTTCAAGCATAGCTAGAATGTTAGACAGTCATCAGTTACCTATTCATGGTTAGTTTAATTTATTGAATAGTGGATTCTATTGTGTGAGGAATATCTTAGGGAATAATTGGCTTTGTTATTCAAGAAAGAATAAAACATACGAGAAAGAGATCCCTGAGGTCTGGATATTTGTTTAAAGTACAAGGTGGTACATATGAATAAAGAGAATACAATATTTTTCAATAATGTTTTCAACATTATTATGTAGGTCTCACTCTGTATACTATATGTATGTATATATATACATATATATGCATACTATATCCTTCAGATCCCTTTTCCATTTATTCCACATTGTGTTGTGCCCTGAAAAGCTGGCTTTCAAGGATCATATCAATGAGATTCATTATTTACTAAATATTAGTCGATTCAGCCAATGGAAACAGACAGTTTGAAAAAAAATTAAGAATGAAATAAGGAGCATCAAGTCAGAAATTTTATTTTCCAGGCTTCTTTACCACTGGATTACCACATACTGAGTTCATTTCTTACCTAAATTCCACAGCTTCTATCAAGGAGTCCCTTCAAGTAAGATCCTTTCTAGATCCCATTACCCATTCTCTTCTCTTCTAACTCTAGACTGAAGCACTCTAGTATGCTGTCACTCTGGGGACTTTTAATTTAATTAGATTTAATTTGTTCTCTTTATAAATATAAATTGCAATAAATAATATTAAAACAAAGTAGCCTAGGTCAAAAGAGAAGCTAAATCAAAATCATACACAAGAAAAAAATGTAAAATGCATTGAGGCTGAGTATTTGGGGGGGTGAAAAAGTAAAGTGAGAAAGAGAAGAAATGGGGAGAAAGAATAGTAGAGAATGAGAAAAGGGAGAACTTAGTAAAAATGTATGTGGGGTGAGCTAGGGGGAATTGGGGAGAGAGGATGACATTTATAGGCTTTTACTCTGAGGCTGCTCTCAGACTCTTGTAATGCAAATGTGTGTTGTCTTTCTCCATAGTACTGGACTAAGTGAGTCTATATTGCTATGTTTTACCCCTCTCCTTAAACTATTTGGTGAATTCAAAGATTGATTCATGCCTAACTATTGCATCTTCAGACAGTTTTGGAAATTGATTTGTACTAAAGGCATTCTCCAGAACAAGCTGTATAAGGCCAAAAGAAGGAAGATGGTAAAGTCTTTGAGCTAGTATACACTTGTAAATGACTGTATCAGTATCAGAATTACTACTTCCGGCAATTGATCTGAGGATATTACCATGTTAAACTGATTTACTGTGAAGAGAGGTAGAAATATGAGAGCTCGAAGGAAGATTTTCAAAATGAAGCTAGGGCAAAAATAAATCTCGAAATCTTATGAGGATGCTACTTTGATTATTTATTATAAATAAATAACTGGCCTTTTGATGCACCCTTTATTATTTTTGTCTTGTGATATAAAATGTAATGATATATATTTTTGAAGTATAAATTTATTAAAGGTTAGGATGACAGTAAATTAGCATACATAGTAAGGAATATTTTGTATAATTTTGTGGTAAAAAAATTAAAATTTTCTTTATATTTCAAGTTTGGGCTCAGACTTTACTACTGTCCTATTCAAGAATTACTCCTGGTGGGGCTTGTGGGATCATATAGGGTATTGGGGACAAAAGCTAGGGCAAACCCTACCTTTTGTATTAACTCTCTGGTCCTATTTTACATATAAGGTTTTATTTTATTATATTATTCATATTTATTAGATACTTAAATAATATTTAAATTATTAAATAAATATTATATTTATTTTTATTATATCACTGATGAAGGAGGCTCAGTGTATTCCAAGCAATGCTCAGTGTATCCAGAGGCCATTCTCGATGATATTCAGTCAACCGATTGTTAAAACTAGTTTGAAGACATCACCAATTTATGTACTATCTAAGGATATGGTCCTGATCAGGTCCTAGCAGTACTAGGACTTCTTCTGACACTCAGAGACCACCAGGACTACATATACCACATCCAGGACCTCTAGGTTCATCTGTTAGGGCTTTGTATTATGTTGCTATGCATAGAGATACTAAGGAGGTCCTGTGATACCAAAGATTGAACTTAGATTTAGTTTGTGTCAGCCCAGCTCCTGTATCATTGGTACTTACAAAAATACTAACCAAGAGAAGGAAGCACCCAGGTATGCTCAGGGGTTACTCCTGACTCTGTGCTCAGAAATCATTCCTGGCAAGTATAGGGGACCAGATGGGCTGCAAGGATTTGAACCATGTCTGTTCTGGATCAGCTAAGTGCAAGGCAAATGCTCTACCACTGCACTAAGTATCGGCCCCAGTCTAGCAATTCTTAAAGAATTTTAAGATGTGATTTCTCAGGAAGAATGCATAATCAGAGAAACAAGTTTATCCACATGGCAATTTTGATAAATTTTGATCTTCTGACATTAAAGATATTAAATTTAGTCAGAGAGAGAAAGTAGAGAAAATTCTCAGACTTTTGCAGGTGCCCAGGACCCTGTGCCAGCCAGGTAAACATGGCCCCTTTTAGAGGAAGAGAACTGGACAAAGGCTCAAGCCTCCCACTGGTGCCGAGGATCCCATACTAGTCAGGTGAGTAACAACCTGCCCAGAGACCATAACCAGAGGAGCACAGCTTGTCATTTTTGCTCTGTGGCTGCACACTTCTCATAGTGGACTATAGCACATAGAAAACACCATTGCAAGCATGAAAATGAGAAAATAATGCAGACCTCCACCATGCTTGGAGAATGAAGATATTGCTCTGAGACCTGATAAGTGCCAACCCCCCTATAACCTCAAGGACTTTAGAGAATAAATTTGGAGGCTGTTCAAAGAATTCAAAGTATGGAGAAAACTTAACAAATAACAATCAGGGCTCAGAAGATATGAAAGCAGAAATTATAAAAATTCAAACTCAAATAACAGAACTGAAAAAGTTGGTGGGTAAAATGAAAAACTCACTGTAAAGCCTCACCAGCAGATAACCATCTGCAGAGGACCAAATCAGTGAGTTAGAAGATTAGCTGCATTATAACTTCATACAACAGAAGAGATTGGAAAAAAGCCTTATAATAAATGATCAGATGATGGGAAAATCCTCAAGAATGTGCATAGATGAAAAGTGTGAATTAAATGAAACCACATAAGAATTACTAGAGTCCAAAATTAAAGACTGCATGCAACTACATCCTGAATTCCCTATGTGTGCCAGCATAAAGTACCCTGAGACACACTATAGTCACAGTTGTTGAATACTACATATATGAGTAGAATACTGAAAGCAGCAAGATTTAAAAAAAAGGGGGGGGGGAATTGACTTTAAAGAAGAATCCTTACAATTTACAGTGGATTTATCACAAACAACACTAACAGCCTGGAGACAAAACTCAACAAAATGAATGCTGTGCCAAGAGCACTTTAGGCAGTCAGACTTACATTCAGATTTGAAAGAAAGATACTTAGCTTCATGGATAAACAAAAGCTCAGAAAATTTAGAAACTTTAAAAGAAGAACAGAAAGTTCTACTTTAAAGCAAGGCATACCCAACAAACATACAAAATCCTACAAAGAGATGACAATCATCTCTATCAATGTCTGTTGACTAAATGCATATTTGTAATCAAGGTGTTTTAATAGAGATATTAAAACAAAGAAACATGGTATATCGACACAATAGAATACTATGCAGTTGTTAGTAAGTTTATTTATACATAGATGGATATATGGACTATTTAGCTTAGTTAACTGAAACAAAAAGAAAGATACAGATATTAAATAATCTCAGTCATTTTTAGAATATATTAAAAAATAAGAAAGAGTATTGTAATAATACCCAGAGACAATAGAGACAAGGGTCAGGAGGTCTAGCCCAGGGTAGAAAGATTACCACAAAGAGTGGTAAAAAAGGGGTCTACTAGGACAATAATAGTTAGAACTGATCACTCTGGACAATAATAAGGTGCTGAAAGTAGAAAAATTAACAGGCAAGGCACCCCTCCATTAACAATAGTGCAAACATCAATATCAAATGAGAGAGAGACAGAGAGAGAGAGAGAAAGAGAGAGAGAGAAAGAGAGAGATTTTGTGATTATGTGGTTGTGTGAAGCAATTTGCCTGCCCCAGAGCAAGGCAGGTGTTGGGGATGTTGGGAGAGAAATAGGGAACATCGGTGATGTAAAGGGTGCATTGGTGAAGGATGATGTACATTATATAACATTATATTGAAGCCCAACAATGAGTAATTTTGTAACTGTGGTGCTTAAGTAAAGCATTAAAAATAAACAACAAATTAGGGGCCGGCAAGGTGGCACTAGAGGTAAAGTGCCTGGCTTTCAAGCGCTAGCCAAGGAAGGACCGCTGTTCGATCCCCAGCATCCCATATGGTCCCCTCAAGCCAGGGGCAATTTCTGAGTGCTTAGCCAGGAGTAACCCCTGAGCACCAAATGGGTGTGGCCCCAAAAAAATCAAATAAAAATAAAAATAAAAAATAAACAAGAAATCAAGAGTAGTAAGAATGGACTTTTAAATAAAAAATTAATTTAAAATATTATCACAGGACTTTCTGAAAAGCTTTCCTTGAATTAAAACAAATTGGTCAAATGGGGAAAGAAAAGTGAAAAATTGCAACATGAAATGAAAATTTTCTGAGAATAACACTGAGAAAAGCAGAAAGTATATTGTTAGATTTATGTTCATATTATCAAATATTTGTGAGCATTTATTTATATTCACATTTCTAAACACTCTTTTGGAAATGCAAGTACTTGGAAGCCATCTTATGATCAATTTCTTGCCTCTAACTATTTTATTTGGGGGTATGTAGTAAACATCTCTCAATAATTAGACTTATTCCTGACTCTTTGCTCAGAAATCACAACCAACGTTGTTCAGAGGTCATCCTGAACACTGTAGTGCTGAAGACCAAACTCAGGTCTGCCACAGAAAACCAAACTCAGGTCTGCCACTTCCTACTCACTGCACTATTGCTCTGGCCCCAAATTTTTAGAAAAGTCTCTTGGTGTAGTGACAGGAACATTGAAGCATTTGGTATATAGTTCTCAGTCTTATCAGAATTATTCTTTTGTTTTTGTTTTTGTTTTTTGGGTCACACCTGTTCGATTCTCAGGGGTTACTCCTGAGTAGCTCAGAAATCACCCCTGGCTTGGGGGAACCATATGGGACGCCCGGGGAATGGACCGCGGTCCGTTCCATGGCTAGCACTTACAAAACAGACACCTTACCTTTAGCGCCACCTCACTGGTCCCCTTATCAGAATTATTCTTGACAATTTGTACAATCTTTTGAACTTAGTTATTTCTCCTATTTCATGAGTTACCTTTTTAGAAGTTAGATTTATTTTAAGCAGAAAGTACTGTAAAAAATGTACAGGCTTTGATTTAAAAAATAAACCATGCATTAGTAGAATCTAGATCTACTGTTTTACTAATATTTGGAACCTCAGTACAAGTGGTTGGTCTTGAAGAATTACAAATTTTCTTCAAAGTTTTTAAAGTTCCTGAGACAAGTTATTCACATTGTCTTTATTACTCTTGTTAACCCCACTGTCAACTCTTCACGTTTTATATTATGTTCCAAATGTACAATCCAAGGCTATAAAATTACTCAAAAATGATTTGTATGATTTATAGAAATTAGAGTTTATAGAAAATAGGTGAGCTATTGAAACTAACATAACTTTTTCTATTATATTAATTTAATTTAATGCATTGATTATAACAACAAAAGAACCATGCTTCTTTAGAATAGATTAAAATAAATAATCAGAATACATACTCTATGCATGACTATTCTACCTCTTTCCTAGTTTATTTATATCAGTAGTAAAGAGAAAAACTCTTGTGTGATAATCCTTGAATACTTTGGCAAATGTTTAGGTTAATAGGACATGGCATTGACTTTAGATTTACATTCAAGTTACATATAAAACTAGGTTTCTCCTCTTATTAGAAATTTAGATTAGTAGAAGTTTCTCATTAATAAAACTAAGTAGAATGCCTTTAATAATTTTATTTTTAAAAATAGTTGGTTTATGGGGCCTGCGAGGTGGCGCTAGAGGTAAGGTGCCTGCCTTTCAAGCGCTAGCCAAGGAAGGACTGCGGTTCGATCCTCCCGCGTCCCATA
The DNA here is from genome assembly GCA_004027635.1 of Crocidura indochinensis. Lineage (NCBI taxonomy): Eukaryota > Metazoa > Chordata > Mammalia > Eulipotyphla > Soricidae > Crocidura > Crocidura indochinensis. The sequence continues at coordinate 12,558 of PVKC010034432.1, forward strand.
TGGTCCCCCCAAGCCAGGAGCAATTTCTGAGCACTTAGCCAGAAGTAACCCCTGAGCATCAAACAGGTGTGGTCCGAAAAAAATAGGTGGTTTATCATAAAGTTTTCATAGGGACTTGGTGGAGAATTCAAATAAATGACTTTAGGTCATAATTTTTGGATGATTGTATTATGGAACTTGTAATACAAGGACTACCATCACTTTTGAATCTCTTGAAAGATTAGGGAGTACAGGTCTGGAAGCAAATGTCAAGACAGGAAATAATCCACACAAGGATGAAGAGAATAAAACAGGTTCATGAAACTTCCACCACCAGTTTTTCAATCAAAGATACCAGCAGGTTGATAGATTAATTGTGGAAATTGGAACCACAAGCAGCTTTTCCCTAAGACTTGAGGTTTTTATTGAGAAGTAAAATACCAACCCATTGGCTGAAGAACAGGTTAGAGTATGAGACCAATCCAGAGGTACTTCCAGTTCATGAATGACAAGCACAAGCAAAGAATTATCCTGAATAGAGTGAAAACAAGTTACTTTCAACAACTTGTTTGCTTGTTTTGGGCCACACCCAGTGACACTCAGGGGTTACTCCTGGCTACGTGCTCAGAAATTGCTCCTTGCTTGGGGGACCATATGGGACACCAGGGGATGGAAATGCGGTCTATTCTAGGCTAACGCTGGCAAAGCAGACACCTTACCTCTTGTACCACTGTTCCAGCCCTTACTCCCAACTTTTACCCTACTTTATAAAAATCTGAAGTTCCTGGACCATATTATAAAACACAAGACCATGTTCTTATTGACCATGTTCTCCTCACCAGCCTGTAAAACATAGACAATAAAACACAAACTTCAATAACCCAATAGAATTAGGAACAACCCTGCCCACAAATTTCTGTGTCCTGTTGGCCATGCTTGCTAAGCCAGTCCTACCACAGGTGTCCCAGCTTAAGCCTTGACTCCCAGGTATTCTTTCCTGATATATGTTTTTGAACAATAACCTCTATTTGAACAGGTAAGCACCCTAACCCGGGGAAACAAGTGTAATGCCAGATGCCAGGCCTTTTGTAGAAACAGGATAAATCATCTATGAAGTGAAATAGTTCAAAAATGTTAGAAGGACTCTTAGCACAGAGACCCAGTTACTTCTGGATAAAGATTTCAAAATGACAGTG